>JAWWMO010000011.1:4383110-4398787 GCA_035047845.1 Dendrocincla fuliginosa
CAGAGGTAAACCAGCAGCCACTCACATATCTGAGCTGATCTTATATAAAGCTCACGCCAAACGTTACACACACTCCAGTTCAATCAAATCTTATTTTTCATTTTGCTTAGGCATCCTTCAAATATGGGAACTCACACAAAAAAACAACGCGAAGATCCAATGAATAAAATTTGTATGTGGAACCCAATCAAGCACTAACATTTGGGGCTATATTCCTCCAATTTCCATTTTCCAGAAAAAAAACTGTGGACAATTAACAGGCTGAGATTCCCACAACGTTCATTTTAATGGTAATTGCCTTGAAGCACTTCAGCCCAGAAGGACTACAAAAAGGTTTTGGAAAGGACTAGAAGGCATGAGATTTAATCTTAAATCACATAAGGAAAAAAAAAATATAAAAAGCTAGAGGATGTACAACATCTACAATGCCATGTGGTCACTGTGGGTCTGATCCTCAACTCACTGGGGACTCCACGTCTGCAGAACTGCTACAAGCTCGACTTGTAGGCTTAACTATTCCAGTGCATGACACATTTTCAGAAAGCTGTTTGCTCTCACTGGCAAATAATAAATTAACCACAAATGCAAAATAAAAGAAGCAAAAAAGCAAATTCATTACATTGTGCAGCTCAGATGTAAAAAATGTATCCTTGTAGACACAACTGAGCCAAGCAGCCTCTTCACACAGACCAGGGGCTACACTCCAGGCAGGTCAAAGCTTGTCTTTTCAACTCCATGTGTCACTTTACAAAGAGTTCAGGATTTTAAAAAACACCTCATTGCATGGATTTGATGAGAGGAACACACAGGAGTCAAAATGTGCTCGAAGATGAAGACAGTTACAGCACTTGCCAGCATCCAGGCAAAAGACTTCTCAACCACAGGAAGAGCAAAGCCCTCATTTTGTTCTCAGGAGGACAAATACAGTCCTGGGGAAAGTGCCAGGAATCTTCACTTTAGGGTTGTTTTGGTGTGGTTTTTTTTAAAGGAAGCACTTTTCTCCCTGTGCTTTCTTCCAGCATCGCCTGCAGGACCCGCACTGCCACCGTTAGCAGCAGAGTCCTCACTGAACACTTCACTGCAGCCAAATCCACTGAAAGCAACAACAGACTGAGAATTTATGTGCAAAGTGACATCTGGCTCCGGGGGCTGGGGACAGAAGGGCGATTCAGCACAGGAGGGGAGCACCCCACAGCTGCCTGGGCAAGGCAGGACCGCTCGTCTCCTCACCCGGCCCCCAGCGCGTCTCAAACCACAGCCTGGCCAAAAGATCACCCACGTCCTTAGACGAGCAGAAATGCTCCAAAATATTTGAAAAAGCAACGCCTGCCTAAAAGTGACAAGATGGATCCACACTGTAAAATAAGTCTCCCCCGCTCTGCATATGCTACTGATCAAAATTGCCAAGTTATCCCAGCGTTGCTTTTAGAACAAAAGATGACTTTTCTCCACACGCAGACTAACACAGCTCTTGACTGCACTGGAATTAAGCTCTCCCCAAAGAAGCACTCTAAGGAATATGGTTGCCTCAAACTAGCCTGAAGATTTCTGGCCAAACCAAAGCACCATGGCCAACCCCAGTGAGTACTTTGGCCTGTACAACAAGCAGCATTTAACACACTGAGCTCTGCAACAGAGCACACAGTTTTTGGGCATGACATTCATCTGTGAGCTGCCCAACATCCCTATACCTGAAGTCCTACAGAAGAGAAGTATATTGACCAAGCAACAAGAAGAGTGGAAGAGAAGAACTGGCTGCTAAAGAAACTCAAAGTTCAGTCTGTATTTCTGACTTGTTTGAAAACCAAGTGCTCCTGGTTATCACCCTTTGCTCAGAAATGTCACTAAACTCAGCAGCTACTCAGAGCGTGCATCAGATTTTGCTGATAATACAAAAGATGGAACAACACAGTCATTATGCAGCCAAAAAAAGGGGAAATAAATTACCATCCCTGGGAGATGTTACAGCTGCCACTGACAGGTGAGGAGCACTGAAGAAACACTGCAGGATGAATTTCAAAAGAAATATTTTTTCTTAAAATAGGCCTGAAGCTGTATTTGACATCTTTCCTTATTTCAAAAATAGTGTTGACTTGGGAAAATAAGCCAACTACCACCTCCCTTTGGAACTGCCAGTATACCTGCAGAGGTGAATGGGTATCAAACACACACTCAGCATCACTGATGTCCAGTGAAACTGCACAGAATAGAAACCTGAGACAAAACTGCACCCAGGACCACACACAGAGCCCAAACTGAAGGAGCAACTACAAATATTGTTTAGATTCCAATTTTTTAAGTATTTAAAACTTTAACTTATCATCTTAAACACTCTGCAGAATTAATGAGAAACCCACTACATCACACAAGTACAACCAGCTGTCTGGACTGGACTTCCTTGAGGAGGTTATCCTTGTTATACCAACAACCTCCAGGACTGAGTCATTCACTCTCCTTCTCTGGTTTTCATCGTGTTACATCACGTTGGAGAAACCAGCTAAGCCAAAAATGCTCACAAAACAGCTGTAAAATGTTTCCTCCATAAGCTGTGTGTCTTCTTTCAATGAATTCAGTATTTGTTAAGTGAACATTCTTTAGGTAAGCAAACTGACTTCTACTTACTGTTCCATGGTAGTTCCTGTACATTGGCATTTTCAGGATATTTGACAAGTAGTCCTCCAGCTGTTTCTACAATTAAAATGTTGAAACTTTATATAAGATGTAAAGGTTTTTGTTGAAAATTCCTGCAATCCAACAGTCCAACATTAGGAAGCAATAAAGAAATCAGGCAAGCTTTTGAGTTTGAGTGGATAAATAAATACATTACTATGTTCCCACAGGTTATTACAGCTCAGCACGATAAACAGGTTGGTCACAGGTTGTTTACTGTTCACAGATCTGTGTTTGTACCTTCCACCAACAGACCTGTTGCTTGGCAGGGTCATTTTGGAGGTCAACTTTCTTGACTGAGCTCAAGTTGCAGAACAATTTTAAATACAAAATCAGTCCCCACTGTTTCTGACCCACATGAATTAGCTTTGTGAGGAAACACTGGCTCAGAGGCAACTGAAAGAGCATGTTTAACCAAAACACCAGGTAAGGAGCATGGTGATCATGCTGCCCTGTCATGAAAGCCACAAGAGAGGGCAGCAATTGGGCCTGTCCTCTCCAGTCAGGAGCGGGAGAAGAGAAGAAATCATTACGGGAGAATTAATCTCTTCCCATCCTCATGGGAAATGAGCAAACAAGAAACTAGACTGTCCTGGCACAGGAAACTGGGCAGAGTCCTACAGGACACAAACCAAACCAAAAAGAAACCAATGCCATCAGGACCTTCATCCTTCTCAGCACTGACATCACAGCAATGAGCTCCCTGGCTGGGCAGCAAGAGTGTATATCCCCATGGTGAGAGCAGTGGGATTCCCACAAGGAAACCATGTGGAGCTAAGCAAAAAGGATTTAGAGAACATTTCCCTTGCTCTTTTAAATGAACACCTCTCTCCCAAAACTTCCCGCGCATCAGTGAAGCCATGCACAGCAGGGAGGGTTATCTGCACGTCACAGCCACGACACACAGTTTTTTGGGACTTGCTGCACCAGTGGCAGAAAGCCCAGGGAAGGAGGGAGCAGCAGAAAGAGAATGATAAGCCCAGGCTGAACAAACATGGTTTTTTACTGACTTTTTTTACTTCCTTGCGAACAGCAAAGCTGCAATGAAGAGGTAGGAAGACACCCACCCTCTCCACGGAAGGGCCCATCTGTTAACATCTGATGAAGTTACACAGAACACGTGTGCCTTGGCTAAAATTACCAACTTCAGCATTGAGAGCCTGACTGTCAGCTCCTCTTTCAGAGGGGCACAGGACTGAAATCTCTCAGATTTTGATGGCCTTGGAGCTGCCTCCATCACGCAACTTGACTCTGTGAACTGCTATCTTTAAATCAGAGCAGGTGGGAAGAGGGAAACCACTGCTACCAGCATCGTGGTTTTGCTCAAAGTGCAGAGGAAAACTCTGCCCATATGAACCTGGAGAGAAGCATCCTCACCAGTGCACAGGGGAGAAATTGGTATTAAAGTTGAGCTTGTCAAAGTGTAAGTTTGCCAAACAAAATACTTGTGTGGTAAGAAACAAAGGTTTTGACAGCGTGTGGCTTTGCAAGCAACCTGCCTGGCATCTCTGCACCCCTCTGGCCCCCAGGCTGAGCTGGGCACACTCACCCTCCTGCTGGAGAAGTGCTCCTCCCGCACCGTGCTCTCCGCGGTGTGCGGCAGGCTCGGCATCTGCCGCGGTTCTCCCCTTTTGATGGATTGTCTTCTCACCGTGTGGCTGGAAGGAAAAACAAACCCCAACATCAAGTCTCCAGCTGCAAGTGTGTGTGTGTGCCTCGATATGTAACCCCTCTTTCTGGAATGCTTCTATCCAAGCTCTTAAAAACTGAGATGGGTGGGCAGGGTACCACAAAAAAAAAAAAGCGTGGATTCATTTAAGAAACCAATGTGCTCCAACTGGGTCACAAAACACAACACAGAAATATCACAGTTTCACTTTTGAGGGCCACTTTTTGCCCTTGCAAGGAAGGGGAGCCTACATCAAATTTTTAGGGCATTAAGTTCCTTCAGCATTTAACCCCTCATAATTTTACCTTTCCTATCATAACCCAACATTTTGCCACATTAGGAGGCTCTTGCTGACCTAGAGCACTTCTCTTCCCACTTCTTTTCTCTTTTCCTTTATGTTTCTAGCCACCATGAACACCAAGGCCAAGCTGGGCAGGGCTGACCACCAATGCCAGGGAACCCCTTGATCTCCTACATCTAGCCCATGCTGTCAGAAAGCCACAGCACACCAAAAATTTCCATAAGCATTAGCATAACCAAGCCCTAAGTTCAAGGCAAAAGCTGATGACCTGGGAGACATTTTCTGCATCAGCAGAGGGATGTTTGCACCACTTGGATTATAGCTACTAAACATATAGATTAAATATTTTATTACAGCTACTAAATATTTATAGACTGAATTCTTCTGCCCTCTCCTCCTTACAGCAAAGTAAATGGGATAGGTGAAACCAAACGGATAGGTTACTGAAAGCAAAAGATCCCATGCTCCCAAAGCCCACCATGCCCTCAGGGATGCACACTCACCTCCTGGTAGGGATAGGGATGCGCACAAAGGCTTTGTATCTCAGCAGCTCCCTGTGAAACTCCTGGAAGTGCTTGAACTTCCTTTTCACCTGCCAGGTGAACTCTCCATGGGTCAGCTCGATGGTGTAAACATTGGGGCTTGGGACCTGCAGAGGAGAACATCACCACAAGGGATGCAGCTTTCAAGTAAGTAATTTTCCTGCAGCTGCTCATTTCAAGAGCCTTTATTCAATTCCACCTAAGGATCATTCTGTCTCATGATTTCTTGTTCTGCTTTATTAGATTTTATACAGACAGGTAACCTTTTCTCAAGTGTTTTTTGAGACACAGGCATTCCTGCTTCCTCAGCCCACGAACAAGCCAGAGCAAAATTAACCCACAAACAGCACTGTAATACAGTTCTAACGAAGGTAAACAAAATTTTTGGGAAGTTCTAACCTTCTTAGTGGAAGTAAAGCGTTCAACTTCCAGCACACGCACTCGAACAGGACATCCCGTGAGGTACGTCTGCGTGCCCGGCTCTTTGAACCCATGGGTGTGATAGATGGCAGAGAAGGGAATGCACACTGCAAGGACCACAAACACCATCAGCTCAACAGCCTGGTAACAATCCACGAGGGCATGAAAGCCAGAGACAGCTGGCAATGCTTTAACTTGGGAGCATTTACACAGCAGCATTAATGTCACTAAAACATATCAGCTTTTATTTAAGAGAGCTCGACAACAAGCCTTCACAGAAAGGATTGACCTGAAAAGCTCAAGTTTTAAGAGCATCTTAGTTCTAAACCAGGGTCAATGGTTGGGCTTGGAAAGACCCCTGAGGCTGCATGGTATCTGTCAACAGGCTACTAAATCCAGGCAGGACATGGGGTGAGAACATACGGGTGTCAACTCACCGGTGCCTTTCGGGTCATTTAGCACCTCCGAGTCGACCTCCTCCCCCTCCACGTGGAGCTCCCTGGTGTCCAGGCTCTCGATGATGTTGCTCATGTCTGCAGCGATCTTCTTCAGTGCCGACGTGGCTGCATGGCTTTCAGCTCTCAGTGACATCTCCGGGGTCTGCGCTCTGGAGCCACTGGGCCCTGGGGACAGAAGGGATGTCACCACCCTCTCTGCAACACAGCAGGGCAGAGGGAAACCACTGGCAGCATGTGGCCCCCTCATCCCTCCAGCCCCTTACCCACGTTCATCCCAGCTATCCCCATCCTATGCACCCGATCCCAAACACCCAGCCCTGCAGCTACAGGAAAACACTGCCCAGAGCAGTAAAAAGCACAAGTAGCTTCAGGTTGCAAGAGAACATATTCCCCTATGCCAGTGACCACAGGACTCCTACACTCTGGTTGTATTTTTAAAAGGAAAATAAATAATATTTCACTTTCTAACTCAAAAAACCTGCATGAGGTTGGTTGTGGCTTACCAACAGGATTACCTTCCTATATTGATTACAAAGGGATAACAAGGAAGGTTCTGCACCAACACACCTGATATCTCAACAAGCTCTCTAACAGTGGCCACACACCAGAAAAAACACAAACCATATTAATTCCTGGCCAAATCCCAGACTTAATTCACATGGCACTGCGTTTCCCAGGTCAGGCTGCACGGAGTAACAGCTCGCTCAGAAAATCAGTAGGCGTTTTTGTTACGTGTTCTTCCCTTGATTGAACTAGTGATATAAACTCCCACTTTATTAAGATTTCCTCTATTTCTCTGCACTTTACACAATTGCCTGTGGTATCTGCATGTCTTGTGCTCTCCCACGGCTCCCTCCTCTCAGAAGTTAGAGCTGTAAAGGTTCCTCACTGGGGAGCAGAGCGAGCTTGGGGGCATCCTGATGTCCACAGAAAGCCTGGGAGCAACAAGGTGGACACTGCAGCTCATCCTTGTGCTCACCCCTCCAACAGCCCAGGTGGCTGCAGGGGACCAGCCCACAGCCCCTTAGTGATGGGGACACAGGTAGGGGGAAGGCTGCTGCCTGCTCAGGGCACCCAGGCAGTGGCACCTGGAGGTGTTTAGGCACTGATGACTACAGCACTTCCCACCTTTATTCCCACCCAACCATGCCAGGAGCCTGAGTCATTACAAAAACGGGGAAGGAAGGAGAAAAAAAAAATCAGCAAACAAAAAAAAAATTCAATACGTGAGGCATGTCCACTGAGATTGGCACAAGCCTTCAGTGTCTGTGACTATTTGCAAACCCTCTTCCTCCTCCTCCTCCTCTTCCAGGCTCTGCAGCTTGCTGTGGGGCTGCAGAACTGGCTGCTGATCCTTGAATGCAGCCAAGCTCCAGCTCTTGGGCATCTCCATGATAAATAAATCCCTTCAATCTTTGTCCTGCTCTGCAATAAATGTCACAGCTCCACAGCTACACTGAAAAAATACGGACGGGACAAACTGGCAACATTTTACAGCAGCCAATACAAGGATGCCCATTTATACTCATGGAAGCTCTTACATTGTGTTAAAGAATGATTTTTAAAAGAAGTGTGACATTTCTGATGTCAAATTCTGCAAAGAACACTGTGCATTTATTCTTGAGTGAGCTCCATAGCAAGAGCTGGGTATGCCGTAACTTGGAAATAATTTAACATTTTAATAAATCATGTGTTTAGCTGCTTTTGAAAGAACAGTCTTTATTATTGTTTCCTCTTGAAACAAGTACATTATTTTACTACTACATGAGGCTGATACCATGTAAGCCCAAAAACATGCTAAAAGCAGCTGTCTTCAGGAAAAAAAAAAAATCCATTTGCACACAGACTCGAATCAAGAAAAACTGGGTCAATCTCTTCTCTTAGACCAAAGTAAATGCAGAACCAACAGCTTTATCTTGGGAGTGAGAGCTCCAAGGGCCTTGGTGGCTCTGTCTCTTTCTACCGGTGGCAGGGAATGCCACCCTAACATAAAAGGCTTTAGGATCAGACCAGCAGCTCACTCAGCCCCCTGCTCACTTCAAGAGATCTGCCTGAGCAATTCAAACATAAACCCACACAGGTACACTCCAGGGCACATCCTTCCCCCACCAAACCATGGGAAAATGTCCTGGTTTTGGCTGGGACAGAGTTAGTTTTCTTCTTATTAGCTGGTGCAATGCTGTGTTTTGGATTTAGGATGAGAAGAAGTTTGATAACACACTGATGTTTTAGTTGTTGCTGAGTCCTCCTTCCCATAAGCCAAGGACTTCCCAGTCTCCTGTGCTCTTCCAGTGGGGAGGTGCACAAGAAACTGGGGGTCAGCATGGCCAGGACAGCTGACCCTAAGTTTCCAAAAGGATACTCCACTGCACAGAACACCATGCCCAGTATATAAACTGGGTTTCTAAGGGACAGGCTGGGCCTTGGTCAGCAGGTGGATTGTGCACCACTTGTTTCCCTCAGGTGTTATTCCTCTCGCTCTCTCTCTCTCTCTCCCTTTCATTACAATTATTAATATTATTGTTATTTTATTTTGTTTCAATTATTAAACTGCTCTCACCCCACTGATGTTCCCCACTTCCTTATCCAGCCCTGCCCACTGCAGGAATTTGGCACTAGCACTGCCCCACTCCTCCCTCTCCGTCACTCCATGGAAAGCCAGCTCTCCCTGTCAGAAGCTTGACACTTTTCATATTCTAACAACACACTGCAGGGGAATTAATTATTCAGAGAGCATAAGGTGCATTTTCATTTTCTTCTACCAGTGAAGTCATTCCACCTGATATAGACTGGCTTTGGATGCTTGATTTTCTCCCTGGAAAGCAGGCATACACAAATATCATTCCCAAGGGAGGCCACAGAGGTTGTATTTCCCAAATAACTCTGGGAGTAGCAGAGAGCAGCCCAGAGCCCCACTCTGCACAGACACATACAATAAAATCCTATTTCCCACTCAGCACTTCAGGCAAAGAATTTTTTTGATCATTTCTAGCTGGAAATAAAGCAGCATCTTGCTTTGTATTTCTTCTGTCTGTATTGATGTTTAGAAACAAAACACAGTTTGTTTTTTCCTCAGTCTGAGGATGCTTTTGCTTCATGGAAACTTAATGCCCTTTCCAGAAGTTTTCCACAGTCAAAGAGAACACAAGCAAGCCCAAACACACCCTGTACGTGCCATGCCAGCAATTACACTTGAAGGAAAGCAGCAGACAAACACCACATCAGGAGGGCTCAAGGAAGAGCACACAGAGAAGAGCCAACAGGGGGAGGATGTGCATCCTCCCTCCTCCTCCTTTTCCCCTCCCTGCCGTGCCAGGTACAGCTGGGCTCCTCGTCACATTAATTGATGCAGTCAGTTAATGGATAAACAATTAACCAGTGTATGCAGTGATTATTTGCCAGGGACCACAATAGGGCTGCATAACTCTGGATTTTTATTTTTTTTTTTTTTGAGTTGAAGCTGTTTTCACAGCTGGCAAGTCCTGGCATAATGCAGGGTCCAAACTCAGATGGACCTGAGTCAGTCTCAGCAGCAAGATTTGCAGCACAGAGACTAGAGCAAGATTTTGGGGTTGAGAGGGAAAATGTGTCTTGTCCAGCAGCCCCATGAACCTGAACAGTGGCCAAGCTCCCCGTCACAGTCAGCTGCTGGAGAACCAGAGGGCACAGGGCAAACCCAGCAGGGAGGACAGCACTGGGGTCAGCTGGAAAGGCAGGACATAACACATCCATCTGAAAGCTTCCTCGAATTACTTTATACAGCTCTGCTCTGTAAGAGCTATTTAACCTCCTGGCCAGAGTTTCCACGTGGACTCTGCATTCCCATGGGCAAGCTGAGGAATTCGCCCGGGTTAATCTGTAACAGGCTGGGTGCAAACAGGCACCACGCATGGATATCCAGGATTTAACCACAAAACAGACAGGATACATCAAGAAGGCCCTGTCTATCCAGTGCCACTCACTGCTCTAACTAGTGAAGGACCAGAGAAGAGAATTATAAACCTGATGATATCGTCTGCTTTAAAGGCTGCAATTACATGTAGGTCAGAAACAACTCAAGTAGCAGAAGAAGTGGAAATAATAGGATAAATTTATGGGAAACAAGTGCTGCATTCCAGTGTGTGGCTGTTGCCACTCAGGATAGAAAATAAGCAGGACTTGTTAAAGGAAAAAAAAAGAAAAAAATAGCCAAAACCAAAGAGAAAGATCAGGGTTTCACTTAATCAAGAAAAAACCTGAACAAAGGCAAAACCTGTGCCAAGATGCACAAACAGGGATACTCCCTATGAGCCAAAAAGAAAGATACGGAGCAGAAGACAGGAAGAGTCAGACCTCAAGCATCTGACCTCTGAGAACAGTGTCAGTGCTGGGAGCAGGAAGACAAACGTGACAGTCTGTATACCTGTAACAGGCTGCTGGGAGCATGATGGACAAGTGAGAATTGCTCTGAATTAGAATCACAGAATCATGGAGTGGTTTGGGTTGGAAGGCACCTTAAAGACCATCCAGTTCCACAGACAGGGACACCTTTCACTAGCCCAGGTTGCTCCTAGTGCCATCCAACCTTGCCTTGAACACTTCCAGGGACGGGGCCTCACCACCCCTCACAGGGAAAAAATTTCTTCCTAGTATCTAATTTAAATCTACACTCTTTCAATTTAATTGCTGGTTTAAAGCAGAGACTAGGGAGAAAGCTCTCCATTTCGAGACCCTCAGAACACACACATCCAAACCTGCTGCCTGGGCAGCCAGGAGCTGGCTCAGCAACCTGCATTTGAACAGAGGGAAGGTGGTGCTCCAGCTTTATCCAGCTTGAAACCTGCCTGAGCAAAAGCAACAAGAAGGAAAAGCCAAATAATAAAGCCAGCAATAAAGGAAAACTTTGGAAAGAATGAACAGACAAGGAAGAAGAGAAATGGTAAGAGACTGAAAGAGGAAAAAAAACCCAGACTAAAACCCCCACAAACAGTGCTGACACTGCCTTTGTCCAGCCTAGTTCTCAGATTAATTATTTCTTCTTTCAAGCACCACTTAAGCTCTGTCTCCTGTTGCCAGACTGTCCCAGGGGCTACACAAGGGCCCCAAACCTCTTGAACTAGAAAGATATATACACTGGAAAGAGTGACTGCACAAAGAATCAGCCAACATTTTAACTACAGGAACAATGACTATAAAAATCAAAATTAACTACATTAATCCCTGAGCCCTTGTGAATATATTGCAAATCCACAGCTCAGTTGTGCAACTTTACAAGCCCGATTTCTACTTCTCTTATTTGCCATTTTGGTTATGCTTTAACCCCAAGTTATTACTTCAGGGATCATATGACAACCTCAGCCTTCGCTAAAGAAAATGGTTTTCTATTTGTTGCACAGGACAACAAAAGCACAGCTTTAAAAGCATGGAAACTGGAAGGCAGAAATTACATATTTTAGTAAATATTCATGAACAGTTCTGTGTTTTGAAGTCATCCACGTCTTGATGTGAAAATGTATGCGGCTGGTAATAGAACAGACTACCTCAAACTTGGTCAGCCTAAGCTTATTCTGTATCATGACAGATCCGCAACGAGCTCAGGCAATCACTGTTCCTTAATGAGGTTCTGATGCTGAAGAGCACCACGAAGAGCTATGAAACCCAGAAAGCCTTCATTTGAGAAAGAGGGGAGGAGGGAAGAGAAAGTACATCCAGGAAAAACAGACATTTCCTGCTAATGCCTCACAGGGTTTGAAGTTCCACATCAACTCCCATCCCTATGGTGAGAAACACTATCATGCCTGAAAATTACCCTCATTCCAGTTCTCACGACATCTCTCTCAGTACAGTGACCTTTTGGCAAGGGCTGTGACAAGTGACCTCTGTTCCCATACTTGGTTTTGTCCTGCAGGCAGCAGTGCCAGTGATGAGACACATGCAAACCTCCCAGACAGGCTCAGGCTAAAACAGGACAATGAGATGGTGTAATTAAAAAGAAGAAAAAAGAAAAAAACCAACAAACAGTCAAAATGAAGCCCAAAGAATCTGAGCCATGAAGTCTCCCTCCTCCTGCTGCTGATAGGAGCCTGGGTGCCATACAGGCACCAAGAGCCCAGATGAGATGCCCAGGAAATCTCATGCATGATGCTCCAGACAGCACCTGCAAAGGGGGTCCTGCTTCTTCAGACCCTGTACCCATAACAAAGCGAGAGAAACACGCACTGATTTTATTTTTCCCCCACTATTTAATCAAAATCCCAGGGCTCTTATAGGTAACACGTTACATCTCCTAAATACTAAATTAAAGACAGAGGGGTTGAAAAATGCTCAGCAACGCCTTAACCCTGTTCTCCAGTTCAGTACATTCAGCCAGAGGAGCAAGCAGCCAGCATGGCACACACAGACGCCTCCTGAAAATATGCCCTTCTGGATGCTCATACTGCAGGGACAGCACAAGAGATTTAGGGTTTCTTTTCTAAAACACACAAAACAACCCTTGAATAAGAACCAAAGCATTGCTCCCGCCGCTGGAGAACTGAAATCCAAACTCAAATCAACAATAAACATTATGTTCAAACATCATTCTGACCTAATTTTCTTATCTTTAGCTCAGTCCTGATAACACCAAAATATTTCAAAACACTGTTTCCAAAACAATTATTCCCACAAAGTGCCTACATAATAGTAAGACCTCTAAAAGCAGAAACCAATTAGTGCTTCCTGCAGCACAGTTCCCTGGTTCTGCATTATTGATTTCCACAGTCCTTGCCACGTGAGGCTTACTGCCAAGCCACCAGCCTGCCCAGAGGAAAAGCTAAGTCATGGGAATCCACACGGCCTGTTTGCAACAGGGGACGAGATGCTTCAAAACTGGGATTTCCTGGAAATAACTTGGGAAGTCCCTACTTTGCTATCCATACTGTGCAGAACCCCTTTGCTTCTGTGCAGGGCTCTGCAGCACCCATCCCACAGTGCTCCTGCTAGAGAAAAGGGAACAGAAAAACCAGGCAGGTCAAGGGAAACTATGAGGAAAGGCACTGGTCAGTGCTGTCACTGCATGGTGACTAAGCCAAGGCTGCAGTCAGAAACCCCCCCTATGCTGGATTCTTCCCCACACTCAGGCCCAGCCTAAGTCAGGCACCTCCCAAGGACTCATTTTATTTGCTTTACACTATGGTAAAGTGAAAACACAAACATCCTTGGATGAGCAGTGCCTGCTGATCTCATGCTGCAGTACTGGCTGCTCTGGCTCCTGCTCCCCCTGTCCAGCAGCACCCTGGGAATGGAGCTCCCACTCCCTGGGGTGTCACAGGAAGCACAGCCTTCCCGGGAAGATGATCATTAGGTATTTATTGGTAATTAACGCTGGCCCTTCACACACTAATTCATCACCTTGTTTTGGATTCCTCAGGCTGTGAATCTTCCAGGGAGCACCATGAGCCCTCCACTCCCCGATGTGGTCATGGCACACACCTTGCACCCCCAAACCCAGGAACGCTGCATGTAAGACCCTTGAAAGCCAGGACAGGGGATGCCCAGAGCCTCCAGCACCCGGTTACCCACCCCAGAGACCCACTAGCACTACAGTAACAAGCAGGCAAAGGGAACGAGGTGACAGCACCTCCAATATGACCTCCACCTCAGCATTCTCAAACCATGCAAAGGTGAGGTGACAGCAGTGGCCAAGGGAGTCCTAGCCTGAGGGAAAAGAGGGGCTGGGAAAAGTACCTGCTGTGAAGAGCACAAACAATAGGAAAGCCAAAGGATGCGGCGCTTCAGGGTGCTGACAGACATGCAGAGCTTGGCAAGAGGCAGAGACTAGAACAGCTTTATATAAAATCCTAAAAGTGAGGAGCTTGCCAGAGCGATAGTGTAATGCACAGGACTCCTGGAGTGACCATCTCCACAATGACCAGGGATGACAAAGAGCCCCGCGGTGCTGCAGGGATGGCGCGCATTGCTGCTGCTCTTACATATAGTTGAACACATCACATAAATACAGGACATACTTTTGTGACCTAAACATTTAGATGTCTACAGGGCTGTACATCACTCAGTGCTATTCTGGTATCTCCCAGTGCCACGTCTGCTCCAGCAAGTGGCACCTGCCAAGCCACATTTCCGCCAGGAATTCCAGCGGCTCGGAGACAAGCGGGCACACTGGAAGGCAGCCCAACACCTCCACCCCTCAGCAGGGTTAGGTGGCAGCTGATAAATGCAAACACAGACCTTCACGTAACTCCTGCCAGCCAAGCTAATCCCAGGGAAAGCACTGCAGCCTGTGTTCAGGACGGATTTGACGACTGCAACAGGATCTCAGCCATCACTCCCCAG
This sequence comes from Dendrocincla fuliginosa, assembly GCA_035047845.1. Classification (NCBI taxonomy): domain Eukaryota; kingdom Metazoa; phylum Chordata; class Aves; order Passeriformes; family Dendrocolaptidae; genus Dendrocincla; species Dendrocincla fuliginosa. Next base: position 4,397,481 of record JAWWMO010000011.1, read on the forward strand.
CCCTGCACGGGCACTCGCTCCTGGCAGAAGCTCCAGATCATGGCAGAGTGCAGGTATGTGTCAGGATGCCACCATCCCCACTCCTGCTGCAACCTGCTGCTTGTTGAACAGATCCCATTAAGTGGGAACAGGACTTTTCTTTCTCCCCCTGCTTTTTCCATGTGAAAGCATGTGGAGGTGCTTTTTGTTGACCCTTTCTGTCACTTGCTCAAAGGAGTAAGAAATTTCTGTAGGTATCACAGCAACAAGGAGCAGCAGATTGAGAACATGTATTTTTACTAATAGCTTATTGCTTTAATGAAATACCATTTCCGTTGCCTTTTTTGGGATTGGTTTATCTTAATGGAACTCTTCAAATAATTTCCATTGGGAAAAAAAAAGAAAGTTGGCATGAGCATAAGGCCATGATGGAGCAGGAAGGCAACACTCTTCTACTTAGTACTACTCAGTAGTACTACTGCTAGTGTAGTCCCCACCACAGTGCAGGACTCAAGTATTCCTGTGCAAGCATCAGCCAAGTCCAACACCCTCCCCTGCCTAAGGGTTCCAAGGCACAGGCTCATCTCCCAGGGCACCATCAGCTTCAAGGACAACCACTGCAAGATCACCACCACCACGGTTTTACTGATGCTTTCGTCCCTCTCAGAGGCAGCCCCAAGCACAGGGAGCAGGCCTAGGGACCCACATGCAATGCTTAACATCCGCAGTGCCACGTCCAGGCAGGTGTTTGTGAGGTGCCATCCCACACTGATCGTTCCCAGCAGTGTGAATCGACTCTGAGACCACTCACAATGAACATTAACCTCTGCCAAGCTGTTTTCTTACCGTGCACACAGCATGCCAGGGATGTACTTTGGTAAACCCAAAGCACACAGTGAACTTGAGTTCAGGCACGTGAGAGGACCTGCAGGACTTTGGGGACACTGCATATCTCTGGTCACCCCAGCAGGAGTATGTCCCAGCTCCTCTCACCTCCTCAGCCAGCATCCTGCTGCCCCCCTCATCCCAAAGGGGCCCTGCACTGCACTGAGAGTATTGTCACCCACTGTTCCTATCCAGGGCAGGGACGGGCTGGAGCCACCAGTGCAAAGCCCCACGACATGATACAGTCACTCTCATCATCCCAACACACTCTCAGTACTTCTGCCTGCAAACCTGCATTCAGCACCTTTCCAAACTGAAATTCCCTGTGGATTTAAGGCATTTGACGCATTCTGCCTAATAAACTCTATGAGAATTTGATGCCTCCACCCTCATTCCACTTCCACTCTCCAGTCTACCCCTAAAGCTGCAGCACTCAGTGGCCG
>JAWWMO010000011.1:4415646-4451753 GCA_035047845.1 Dendrocincla fuliginosa
CTCTCTTAGAGCCCCATCAGTTACTGGAAGGTGCTCTAAGATCTCCCTGGAGCCTTCTCTTTTCCAGGCTGAACAACCCCACCTCTCTCAGCCTGTCTCCATAGCAGAGGTGCTCCAGCCCCCTGATCATCAAGGATATAATACTGCTCTACTTATATGTCTATTCTCTGAATCATTTCCTCGTGGTTTTACATCTCTGGGTTCACATGTTCACTTCTTTAAATTAAAAGCAACAGTTTCTGAACTGAAGTTCCTCCTAATGTTTTATTTTTAAAGTAGGTTTCACAGAAGCTAGGAAGCGTGCCAGTCATTGCATAATTTTGGTTTTATCTGGTATAAATGTCACTTGCTTTGCTTGTATAGTGTTGGGATATCCTGTGCTTCCCAGCATGGCACCAACTCTGCATTGCCCTCCTGTCTCTGGATTCAGTGCTGCTCCAACTTTTCCACTTTATTTCTTTTCCCCCGTTTTACTTAAGGATCATCAAAAATCTTACCTTCAAAGCCACTGTTTGCTCTGTTCACAATGTTCTATGTTCTTTCTCCTGAGTTTATTTACCTTGTTTACTTTAGTAACCACCATTTTTTTTCTTTATTGCTTATTGCTGTTCTGACTGTGTATGATCCCATATAGAGGGAAGTACAAAATCTCTCTATAGCACACATATCTCTCTATAGGTGCATTTTCTTTATATTCTCATTTTTGCTTGTTGCTAGCTCTGTACTCCACTTATGCTCTGCATATAAAACAACTCTGTCATGTTTCCATGTGCCTATAACAACTGGGAGTATTTGTTTTGAATATTTTCATTTAAACTCTGATTTCATTCACTCACACTATTAAAATGCTCAAAATTAGCTCATCACTTTTTGATTATGAAATATATCATCTTTTCTGCATGCTTTTGCAATATGCCACTTTTCAGGTTTCTCAGATCCTTGTCCATACTCTTGGAAAGTTACTTTTGTGAAGTGAAAGTGCTGTTTTGGATGTCACTTGAATGTCAGAATCTGAACCAGGCAATGTTGGATTTGACACAAATCCAGCCAGGGAATCAGTCCTTCATCAGCTGAAGTACAATCATCACCATTAATAATACTTTCATTAAAGACTGGAGTTTTGTTGCTTCCAAAGGCTACACTTGTTCAAGGAAACTATAAATCCCATGGCTTGCCTGACGCTGCAGGTCGGACTAGATGATCAGAATAGTTTATTCTGGTATTCAAACTGAAAACCTTGCAAATATCCGGACAAACTGCAACTGACAGAGAGATGGTCAGACAAGATAAGGGAGTTGCTGCTTCTGGTCTTGAATGCTCTGAATTCACCTACAATCCTGGCTGAGACACCCACTTCTTCCCCAGGGATCAGTAATGCAGCTCCTTTTACTTGTTTTCCTTTTTATCTAAGCTACCTTATAACTTTTAACACTTTCCTGTTCAAAACTTAGAAAACTGGCCTAATGCATCATACCACTTGATCCTCCTGGTGATGGAGAGCCAGTGTTTTACCACGTTTAATGTTGCATTAGTGTCTACCTAACTCCTCATTCCTGTAAATCAGAAGATTATTCCTTTGGAAGGCTGGAGGCAGCTCCTAGACCCTGGTCCTTCACACACTCAGCAGCTGGGGCCATGGAGCTGAGCAGCCAGGATGGCTCCGTCCCCTCCAGCCACCACCCTGACTCCCACAGTGCTGCACACACCATCTCGCTGGGAACACAGGGGTAGGGAGTCTGGAGGGAAGAGGATCTTTGTGTTGTGGCACACTGGATGGATCTCAACGGGAAAAAAATGGGGTTGTGTGAGTAATTAAAGTTTTGAGACACCATGAGCTGGGAAAACCCACCAGACGCCCTGTGGCACTGCACAACACAGCAAGGAGAACACAGGCTGGAGCAGATGCCAGCCCCCAACAGAAGGCACACAAGAAAGGTTTCATTTGTCCTTCAGAAAATGCATCAGGAAGGATAGAGTTAGTCTCAGAAAAGTCATTTTACTCTTCACCCAGTGCAGAAAGACTATGCATGACCTTCCCAGTTTAGACCAAACTGAAGGCTGCTGTCAGTCCCAGTTCCCCAGCACTCTGCTCCTAGTTTGCTCAATCTTCCACTAAAACCAGTAGCATAATTCTCTATTCCTCTTTTTTTTCCCCCCCACCTTCCATTAATTCTGCACAGTTCAAGTAAAAACATGTGAAACCAGACTTTGCCTTAAAGTGAAAATTCAAAAAGGAAAAACAAGGAGAAATAGAATTCATAAAACAATTAAAGAAAGACAAAACCAGAAGAACAAAACCCCAGCAGAGTCCAGCCAATATCTCTGTTTGTACTCACCAGCACAGGAGCAGCACAGCCCTCAGAAGGGCACGGCTCGGGGGATATTCCCACCTTCCTTTCATTCTATCCATAAATCTGGGAAGAGCAGAGTATTACAAATCTCAGCACGCTCAGCAGATAAAAATATCCAAGTGTACAGCACAGGATGAGTTGCCTTCACGTGGAAGTCTCTTTGAAGGCAGTAACTGGACACAAGTGTTTACTTGAGGTTGGGATCAGCACGTGGAGCAGGACGGTATTTACCAAGGTGTACACAACGCCCATTTGCCTCGCTAAGACATCAGGTCCTCTTTAAACAGAGAAAAATATATTTAAGAAAAAAAAACATTGAAAATTTTTGCATTTCACCCTATTTCTGCACTCCCTTAGACGGTAATCAGTGTTCCACTATAGATTTCTGAAAATTATTAACAAATACATAAAGAACACTAGCGGGGAGAGCAGCCAGCAGCACGCAGGCTCTGAAGTGTCAGTCTTTATTAAACCTTCAAATGAGAATGGCCCTGAAGTGCCAAATTCCCGCTTTACCCTCTGTCACACTTACTGAGGGAACGTAAACCTGACCCAGAACCGGTTCTTCAGCAATTTAATTGTAAGTGTCACGTACAGCAGCTGGTAACACACGCCCAGAGATGGGCCACTTAGGTTTTACTTTATTAACTGTCTTCAGTTTTTAACATTCTGCCAGTCCCTAATGGGTACCTGGATACCCAGTTATCTCAGAGGAGTCAGAGGAAGGTCACTGCTGGGAGTTTTCTGGCTGTCCTGCATGGAGCTGGATGACATGAATGTCAGGGATTTTGTTGGCATCTGCTCCACAGCCCTCGGTTTCCAGCTGAGGACACCGGAGTTTCTGTACACCATTCCTGGCATTTCTCAAAACGGGTCCTCATGCAAATGACCAGCATTAACTTGGAATTTGCTTAAATGTTTAACTGGAAAGCTGCTTCAGAGGACACCCGTTTGCAATCTTTGGGTTCTCCCCATAACCAAACATCTCCAGGATGGTTTAGGGGAGTGGAGGCTGCAGCTGGGTGTGATTCAGAGCTGCACCTCAGCGTTTAGTATTGACTTAAGTAACCAAGGACTGCCCTAAGCAAACTGCCCATCCCAGATCCAAACACCCTTATCTCCTGGCACTGCTGTTCCTCCTGCATTTAAAGCAAAACCACGCTTTGGAGGCAGAAATGGAGTTAAGCTGACAAGGCAGAAGATGTCTTCACATCACTTTCTCCTGCAGTTTGTGGAATTCCCAAAATTAAACCTCGTGACAACAAGCACCCCACTGGTCCAGCCCTGCCCAACTCCTGCTCCAACCAGCTGGCACTTACCTGGATCTGAGCTGTGTTCTCTCCAAAGCACCCAGGAATGATGTGAGAAGCTGTCCTTGGGCTTTAATACGTGGGACCCACCAGCAGCATGAAAACCAAGCCCTGCACCGTGGATGCAGCTGTTTCTGGAGCCCTTCAGAGAGGACCTCTGAGGCAGCAGCTCTGCTCTGGGAGGCAGATATTCCCCAAGTGGGTGAAGTTTCCCCAGCAGCAGTGCAGGATCGCCCAGCACAGCTCCAGCTCTGAGGCGCTTCCTCTTTCCTACGACACTTCAGTGTTAAACGGAAGGACCAAAGAGCGAGTGGTTCATGGCTCTTTTTTTTTCTCTCTTATTTTTTAATAAGTAGTACAAATTTAAGGTGGGAAGAAGCGACTTCTTATCTCAGAGCAGCGGGGGACAAAATTGTGTAATATTCTTGTATCTAAGCTTATTTACATGGGAAGGAAAAATCTCCTGCAGTTTTCAGAAAACCAGGCATAACTAGGGCTCTGGCCAGCCACTCTTCATTGTTTTTAGCTGATCTGTGCTATGAGAGTATTCACACTACTTTAAAAGTGGGTGAATAGAGGCAGGGAAGCGAGAGGGTGCACAGTAAAGGTAGAAGAAAAGGTGCTCCAGGATTGCAAGTGCTGGCTCAGAACACCCAGCCCAGAAACAGCGTGCTCGTCCGGTATGAAACCACTGGGCTATTTCAAATTTGCTAAAATATCTCGACAGGGTGGTTCTGCTTTCCTTTTGCTGCCTGTCTGGTCCTAGGGGAGCCATGTGCACACAGCATCCCACTCCCACAGGGACACAGCCTGCCCCAGGAGGCTTTCTAAGAACAAACTGGGGAGGGAACACGCTCCTTCCCCACAATCACCAAGCAAGATAGTTGTGACATATTTAAGTGTTTAAATACTGGCATATTTAGGTGTCCAAATCCAAAGTTCTGTGCACACAGGTGGGAAGTGGGGATATTTCTTACAAACGTTTCAGAAGTGCTTCAATCAAGGTTTTTGGAAGGTCATCTCGTTTTTACTCTGAATCATTATTCTTTTCCATCTTCTAGATCCTGACACCACTGCTTTTGTCAGGCTGAACCCACAGAGCAAAACTCTCCCGAAGCTCCATTAAGGATGAAAAAGGATGCTGAAACACCCTGGGAGAGATCTGAGTGAAAAACTCTCTGGGAACAGAGTAACAGAGAAAAAAACCAGCAGGCAAGGGTTAGGTTTACTGTATTTAGTCTGGTATTTACATTAATGATAGCACTTGTTTGAAGGTCAGCACTTATTTCAGCAAACTATTACTATCAGTGAGCGGCTGAGTCACCCTGCCTTGTGCACATGGGGAAGAGTGTGCTACTTGTGAAACACCAGCCTGACTTTTTCCCATGTGCACCCCAAGTCCCATTGCAGTTTTAAAGCACTGAACACATGATGCTGCTCATTTCCCAAGTCATCTGACTTGCTGGAGACCCAACCTAATCTCTCTGCACTGCAAACACCAGCCTTGCACCAATGACATATTCTGCTGATTGTTGGGAGGCTCCTTGTGACTCCAGATGAAGTCCTGAGCTTGCAATGTTTTGAGAAGCAGACTTTAGAAGGATGTTGTAAAAGGAACACCTTTGCCTTCTGATTACAAAAACCAAGGATCCCTTCAGGGTATTACTGCTTCCCCACCCAACAGGCTTGTTGAGGGCAGCACCACTAGTAATGATTTGACTGACAGAGACAGCACTTGCACAGCAATCGTCTGGGCAAAAGCTGGATTTAATTAGGAGCACCAAGACTCGTTAAGTGACCGAGTATGGTACTGAGTCACGTCACATGAAACAGTACGGAGATTGCTTAGGGCCACTGAGTTCAGTCCTTCCTTTAAAAATCTTTCCTAAGACCATTCCCCTGGGAGGAGGAAGCCAGCAGGGCATTTGGCATCACCATTCCAGCACAAACCACAAACGTGTCTGATCAGAGGCTACAGAGGGGGATTTTGTGGGCTCTTCAGAGCAGACAAGCTGAAATATTACTTTGATGGAGACACATGGCTGGGAAGGGCATTTCTAACATTCTCACACAGTTCCTAAAACACTTAATTTAATAGCAGCCGGCCCTTTAAACACCCCTTTTCCTTGGGATGCTGTAGTTATATTAAAATTGAAGCAGTGCCTTCAGGCATTGACCTTAGATGCTCTCGCCCTGACCTGCATGGAGCTGTGACCACACAGGAGTAGTGCTGAGACAGATGCAGAATGGCAGCAGCAGGACCTGCCTCGCCCCCCAAAATGCTTCTCTCCTGCCCAGACACCCCTGCTGGACTCTTTGCTTCAGAAGCCCTCATCCCTTCCACAGTCATGGGGGGAGGAAGCCTTTCAAAACACAACAGACCCAGCGAGCCTCCATTCCTGGTTTGGGGGAAGATAAGATGTCTTCTGGGAATTGTAGTTCCAGGAAACATGAATTTGCAGCCTTCCTCAAGAGGTGAGCCAGGAAAGCTGGCAGCCTGTGGCTGTTTCCATAGCTCCAGTGCGAGGGAAAATGTGTTGACATTGAGGGAAACTTTTATAGGCAACTCTGTTTGGAAATTAGCATGCTCCAGTAGGAAAACTTGAACATGTTTAGGAGAATTAGACACCAAGGAAGAAACTCTTTCTGCCTTGATGAGGATCGGAAAAGGATGGTATTTTTTGGAGTCTGCAGTCCAAGGGAAACTAGCCTTGGGGTTCCCTAGGAGGTTTGAGGGCTGCTTGAGGAGAGAGAGTGGGCTGGCCAGAGAGCCAGGCACAGCTAAGCCCTCAATGTGGCTCAATGGGCATGAAAATACTCCTCCAGAGTGGAGGGAACAGAGGGTTTGGACCCCGATCTCCATCAGCCTCGCAGAGCAGAAGAGCTCCTCTGCCTTTGCCTAGGGATGAGGTGTCAGGGCAAGCCACGCTGCAGAGCAGTAAACAAACTACAGAGATGTGGCTGAAAGAACCCAGTGGTAGGAACGAAGAGTTACTGAGAGAGCATGCAGCGGATGGTTGTGGTTTCCATAAGTCACCGCAGGGTTTGTACACACTGAAAGAGGCAGAGGAAGTGTTTCTAAGGATGACTGCAAAGAACTGAACCCAGGACAGGCATCAGGCTGGTAAATCAGAGTGGATGTTACATTTGCCCACAGCCTCAAATACTATTATTGGGAAAGTCATTTATATTCTCATTCTGGAAAAGACTGTTACATCCTTGTTTGTGAGAAGAAATGCTATCCCCCCGCTATGCAAAATTCAGTACAGCATGTTCTGTGCAAAGTCTGAATGCATTATCTAACAGTCCTGGAGCCCACTGGGAGAACAACCACCCTTCCATCACCCTCCTGCTCAAACCCACCTGCACAGCTACCAAACCTGCACACCCTCACCCCTGGGGCCAGGCCCGCTCTTGGCTCTGTGTTATACAGGTCCCAGCAGCCCAGGCTCTTGCTGGAAAATCATGTTTGAGTACAAGCCACTGAGCTGTCGAGGTCTTGGTTTTATTGCTGATGTTGCCTCACGTGTGGCTGCTGCAGCACATCCTCCCCAGCCCCTCTGTGCTGGGTTGGAGGGCTTGGATGAGAAACTGCCAGTACTTACCCTGCTCTGCTGGTTTGGGGAACAGCATCAATAGGAGTACTGCACTCACCAGCTGAACACTAAATAACTGGAAATAATAACCAGCGAGGACATTTATGAGCTGAGTGGGGCCCTAGGACAATAAAGGATGGTTGATGGTAGCTCATTCATTACCATCTGCACATATTGGCAGTAAAGCTGACACCAGCAGTCAGAACTACAGCCTTACAAAGACCTCAACGTTATTGTCCACTTTTACAAATTTAACTATCTCTTTCCCCCTCAAGCAGCAAAATACAAAAATATTTTTTCCAGGTAGTAGAGTCATTTTCTGGTTAAAGGAGGAGAGAGGACACTAAAGCAGAAAAACCTAAATTAAAACTGTTACTGCCATTTTCTACATGAACATTTGGGCTGTAGCTTCTTCTCTGAAAGAAGCAGTCTTTTTGGTCACTTGCATAACTCATGGGCTTCCAAACTGAAACACTGATTGATGGATTCTCAAAAGATTGAATTTAATCTGATTTTCCATGTCTTTCTCTGGATCTACTACTAGGCTGCTGTAAGTTTAGACAGTAAACAGTCATATTTTCTATTTCTTGAATAAGCTGTGGCCATCTCTGGTTCTCCTTCCCCACATCTGGCAGTTTCACAGGACTCTTACAGTTTTGGGAGGGGGACATGGTAGGGGAGAACTGAACAGAACTGTAGGGAGGGGATCAGGATAAGATAACACCTCACAGCCCAGCAGCACCTCCAGATTGAACCACCCCTTTTCTTTCTCCAGAAATCAAAGCTGACCTGAGCATGCTGGTCCAGCTGCTGGTGACATGATAGCATAGGAATAGTTGTAGCCAATCTCAAGGTGTTCCCAGATAACAAACCATGCTGAGGCACAGAGTGTGCTGCTGGAGCATCCTGTTCAGGGTCTGGATTTAGCCATCAGTTCATGTTGGGATGTATTGGTTCCTGCAGGAATATGATCCTTGTGCTGCTAATGCAGCCCAGCCTCTGGTTTCCAGAACAACCTGGTAACAGAGCTATACTTCTTGTTATTTATACTGTCCAAACAGAACCTTATGGACCTGATTTTCTGCTGCTAGAAAGAGAAAATTAATCATATCAGCATACAAATGACAATATTGAGTAAATATTCAGCTCTTGTACCAGCACTTCAGCCTGTCTTTCCCAGAAAAAACACATTCACATAATCCATGACACCATCCCACTATGTAGTTTTCCTGGGATCCTGAATTTCCTCACAATGTGATATCTGACCCCAACTTGTGGTGAATAAAGTGATATTAACTGACCAATTATTCAGTATATGGTCTCAGGAGTGGCATTAATACCTTTCCCATTCAGTGCTGAGGTATTTCATGTGTAAAATGCACCCGAGGCCACATTTCTAGCCTTACTAAATTTGCAAAAACCAGAATTTGAGGAGAGAGAGGGTACCTCCTGCACTGAGCTGCTGGTGGAAAGAGGCTGATGATGAACCACCCTCCAATCATTGAGCTTGAATTATCCCCTCTCCAAACCAGCTCTTCATCATCACATCCAGAAGGTGCTGAGCGAGAGTTGTCATCCAACAGGGATGCTCCTCAGAGGAGCTGGTGGCTCCGTCCAGCTCTGCTGCAGGGGCTCTGAGGTGCAAGAAGACAGGGAGGGCTGTTCAGGCTCACCTCAGGACACACCACTTGCCTCTTCCTCCTACAGCTTGGACTGATGCTTGTCTTCCACAGCACACCTCATCCGGCTTTAAGGCCTCCAAGTGATAATGGTTCATCATCTTTGTTGAGAAACCACTCTCCCTAATTACACCCTTTCATAGGATCATAGAGTGTTTGGGGTTGGAAGGGACCTCAAAGATAACCTAGTTCCAACCTTTCATCCAGGATAATAAGCTTTCAAAAATGAATTTTTCTATTTAAGATTTTCCTGTGGGAATTTGTTATGGCTTTCCCAGCAATACAGCACTGCACTTCTGCCATCAGATATCTTTTTCATATGTAGGCACCTGGAAACTCTACTCATACCTGCTGTCCCCTGATCTGGCTCCATTTGGGAATGAGTCATTCCTGTATGGCACTCACAGTTCATTGCATGGAATTCAAGGTGGGAGTAATGTTTAAACTAAAAGGATGGCAACGTCTCACTGGATCCCTGGATGGAAGACAGGACAAGGGGAAACAGTTTTAAACTGAAAGAGAGATTTATATTAGATGTTAAAAAGGCATTCTTTATGGTGAGGCCCTGGCACAGGATACCCAGAGAAGCTGTGGCTGCCCCATCCCTGTCCAAGGCCAGGCTGGATAGTGGGATGGCCTGTAAGATCCCTCCCAACCCAAATCATTCCATGATAATCAGAGCAAGCAGGACCAAGCAATAGGACATCCACCAGCAGCTCCCCCTGTGCTGCATCACCTCCATCCTGGGGACACCCCGGGTTTGCATTCCAGCAGCACAGGGTTGGAGAGCACATGGGCACGTTTGCCTTATACAATAAAAGAACACCCAAAAGGCTCCAGCTTTGTCTTTTTTTTGATGCAAAGGCAGCCAGAGAACTGCCCTCTCCCACGAGCCTGGTGCTCAGCCTATGAGATAATACAGACTGGCCTTTTCTTTGCAGCTGTATTGTTTTAGTGCTTGGAAAATAGAGCAGGCTGAGCAATGAGTCATCTGTCACTAGATGGGGTTAAAGTAATTTCCGTTTTCTGTTGCCATGGGGAAATCAACGTCCTAAGATTTGTCCTTTCTCCCACTCAAACACGTGGGAGTAGAAAGCCTGAAACCCAGCAGGACTAAACATTTTTTTATACTTTTTTTTTTTTACTTTTTTTTGTCCCCTTATAAACAAACTTCCCTCCGTGGCCTTGCAGCTGTCAGTCTGTTCCCGGAACTGTCCAGTTAACAATGTCATTCCCCTTGAATTGCAAAAAATCCAGAAGCAGGGCTTAAGTAAATATTTGCCATTCATATAGGATTTGCTTCATGTCATTACTTGTAAGAGTCTCTTTTGCTTGTAAAGTTTTACGTGTACATTCAAGAGGGTTATAAACCTGCTACTATACAAATAAAATTGAAGCTTCAAAGGAAAAGTGAATTAAAGTAGCAGCTCCCCCAGCCATATAGTGTCAGGATATAGTGTCTAACAGAAACAGGAAAGAGGAAATTGCAGTAAATACCATTTAAAAGCCTCGCTAACGTATAGGTTATATGAGCAGCAGCACAGCAACATCTAGTGTTGATCAGGAATATAGCTGGAAGTTATCACATGCTTCATTAAAGCATTTTCCTGGAATCCAGCATTTCCTGGACCATCACACCACAAACAGCTCCTTCTCCCCCATGTTCCATAATGTGTCAGTCCTTCATGCTCCATGTCACCGCCTGTGTTAGAAGGGCAGTCATCTGAGAGTGCTCCCAGTCTGTCTGTATCATTGGGAGAATTACTGGGCTTCTACTGAAGCATCAAGTCAATGGATCTACAGATTTAAATGCGATTCAGTGGCCAAAACTTGAAGCATCTGAACTGAAACTAAGGAAGCAATTCCCACCTGACAGCAGATCCCGTTACCAGCTGTATTGCAAACCCCAGGGCCAGTTAAACACTGCTGTCAAACAGGCAGAGCACTCAAAAGTTATTCCTTTCCCTGGAAATGAGCATGCAAGTGTAAGGTTGCCAGGCTAAGTGGTGTGTCAGAGCAGGCCCTGTTTTCACACTCCTGTATTTCCACAAAAATGCAGGGATTACTGAATTATGCACAATAACATAAACCATCTATAGAAACACTGATCAAGGTGCTTGTTGAATCTCACACCAGATCCCACAGACACTTCATTTAAAAGATACCTGAGGCTTAAAGTGAAGTTCTTTCTACTTACCTCCTCTGTAGGTATGGATTAACATTAATTTCGTTTGGATTACTTAAATGTAAATATACTAATCAAGTTTAACTTAACATTAGTTTCATTTTTTTATTTTAGTTTTAACTATTTTTAATGGCTTTGTTAAACTCTCACAGGTTATTTTTTTGTCCATATAAGCAAATCCTTATATCAGGGCTCACTGTGGACTATTTAAATAAAATAATTTTTCTCCATAGATTACAGCTCTTATTACACAGGGTTTGCTTCATCTTCAGTAAAATAATGTCCTTTGGGTTTTCTCAAACAAAACAAAATTAATGACTGGCTGCTTTCCAAGTCCAGCTGTCTTGCAATACCCCGTGAACAGATTTTTTGCCACATTTAAGTTTATTACATGATCTAATTAGCATGACTGTGTAGGTGCGTGGAATGCACTGGGGGAGAGGAAAAATACAAGTGTACAAAATGCTTTTATGTAATTTGCTATGGGAATGTGCTTATTACAGAGACCTGGATTGCTCTCTGGATTCTTTTCAGCAGGATTTCAGGAGTGAGCAGCAAGGCAAGGAGAAAGGACATTTGAGTCAATCACAGAGAAAGTGGCCAAGAGCAGGAAAGTCTGACTACCACCTGATTTTTGTGCCTTAGAAATACAATCACAAATTAAAAAGGCATTAATTCCATACTCACATTTGCTGGTTTTGTCTGCAGACAAAACAATCCAGTAAAATTCAATGCCTGACTGGAAGTGAGGACTGCAAGCTTGTCAGCTACGCTGCAAGGCTCATTCAACATCAGAATGAAATACAGCTTCTAATTAATAGCAAGGAAATACAGATTGTTAACCACTCTGGCCATGAGAAAGGCATCAGGGTGTCTATTGGAAACACACAGCCAGACCAGGGATCAGAGCTCTGCCTTGTGTTATTGAGACATTCACACCACCCTTACCAAATTGAATGGAGGCTCAGTAACATGAAGCGACCAGGCTCTCTTTCTTCCTCCTGCATGCATGAAATGACATTTTGAAGTGACGTGTGATCTTTCAGAGCTGCAAAGGGGTCAGGCACCAGGCACATCTGGCACGCTGATCCTCTCATTCAGGAGCATGAAGTCATCCTCCAAGCTGCATTCCTGAGTGAAGAATGTGTAATTTTCCACGTGTCACTTTACTGACTTGCACATTGAACAGAGATTAATATTAATTCCATTGAAGTTAGGCTTATTTAAGAAAATTGCAAGCCTTGCTAATTGTGTTTTAATTAAACTAGAAATAGTGTTTGGTGCAGAGGGCTGATGTTTTTTTAATAAACAGGCTCCACACAGGCTGCTGTGCTATGCCATAAATCAGCAAAGTGCTGGATCCCACCCAACAGGGTGAATTGAGTATTAGAGGATCTTCAGAGGTGTGAGTTTAATGGCAAAACTGCTACTTGTCAGATTTGCCACTCTGCTTTCCCTGCCACATAGAGGTGATGACATCACTGCAGCAGCCCAAGGAGCCACCACCCTTCGAGCTGACCTACCCTGAAGAACAACTGTCCCATTTGAGTCTTCTTCAGGAGGACCTGGATATGCCCTGGGGTGGTACCCAGTGCCAGCCTGGCTGGTGGCAGCACCCAGCTGGGGGAGGATGGGTCTGAAATTAGTTTGATGACCATCAGCAGTGTAATGTGGGATTGCAGATAACAAAGTACACAGTTGCTTTGGCTCTTGCCATCAAAATATTTGCTGTGGCAGGCAGGAGAAACAGAGCCCCAGCAATGGGAGGTACTCAGCCCTAATCCTTCTAAAATCAAAGGCCCTACCATGCCCAGGAACAGATCCTTGGAGTGACTTTCCATCTCCAAACCACCTCTCAAAGCTCTCAGAGCCCTTATCTTTCATATTTGGGACAATCAAAGACACCAACAACATTAGGTGTACAATTCACCTTATTTCAAACTCCAGGCTAGAGGCTATTCCCTTAAATCCCCTGTATCAGGGAGAAGGTGGTCCTGTGCAGGAGGACACGTCTGTGTCATGCAGAGACTGGCTGTGATGGGCAGGTCAGTGTTGGAAACAACCACCCCAGCTGCTGTCAGCAAGCCCTGGCTGGCTCTGAGCTGGGAAACAGCCTGTCCTCTTGGGAAGGAATAATTCAGAAATCACAGGATGGGCTTTCTGGAGCTGAAAGGGAAGGGCAGTGAGTTTGGAAAAAGAAAACATATTCCTGGGGGTGAAAGAGCCTTATTTACCACAGTGTAATACCTTCTGTTTCTGTAGGAACATCTGAAGATAAACAGAATAGTGCTTGTGGTGCCAGGTAAACAGCTCTCATGCCATGGCTACAGTCTCTAAGGAGCTGCTGTTTATTATGAGCCATTTCTGCCTCCGCTTCAGTGACAAACCCTCCCTGCAACTCCAGCAGGGAGAGGCTCACAATGAAGGGAAGAGCTTGTATGGAGTTGCCAGAGGGATACTTATTACCTTAGGGATTTTAAGCTTTTTTTCTTTCTGGAATTTTTGCCTTCCCCCCTCACTCCCCACCCCCCCCTTTTTTCCTTACAAGTCCTGGTTCTCTGGATGGAGTTTGTTGTCTCACCAGTCCCATTTGGAACGGAGCTTTGTTAGGCAGAACAAAAGTGTTATCAAAGGAAAGATGTTAGTGATTCTACAGAGACATGAAAAAGTCAACTACATCTGAATTATTTATTTCCTAGTTCCTCTGAACTATCTTTAAACAGAAATGCTCAGAATAACATGAAACTAAAGTGAGAGGTTCTCTGGAGGCTCTTGATAATATTTAAATTTGTGGTAAATATTGGTGTATTATTATTGCAAGCTTCTAATTTTTAATTTCCCTTCACAGAGAAGCCCCCAACTTTCTCTTTCTGACCCTAACTTGGATTGTTAAAAGAGTGTAAATTAAATGTATAATGTAAATTAGGGTCCCCAGGGTTGTGCTGGTGTAATTGTGATCAGTTTTTTGTGCTTTTCTTTGGTTCATTTCCTAAGTTTTTGCATTTCCAAAGGGATGTTTTAAGTCATGCAATAAGGAAGTACAACAAGCTTTACAAAGTAAAAGCTCAGGTAGGCACATGGCTATGAAATCCTCATCCTCCTCACTGACAGCATGATACTTGCCTGGTGCCTCCTCATGGAAAGTGACTCTCTGCCCAGCTTAAAAGCTGATGAGGTTTTTGGAATTAGCTGCAAGGATTGGGAGGTTCTGGTGGCCCTGTGGCAGCAGGTGAAGCACTGAGGAAGCAGAGTCAAAGCAGGGGTGGGAGGAAGGGATGCACCTTCTCCCCCCCACCCCAATGGTTGCACAAAGATCTCCATGGGAATCCTGTCCCTTGGTTTTCCAGTGGACTTGGTATTTTTCTTGTGATTGAGATGCAGTGATTTAGCCATGGGGTTTTATACCCATGCATTCCCACTACATAGCTGGTAAACCCTGACACAGTTTGGTGTTTTTTAACCCAAAAGGAGAAAGAAACAGGTTCTCATGGCACTGTCATTTCTGCTATCCTTATACCAAGGAGTTGACTGCAGTACTTTATGGCTTCCCTACCCTTCCAACAGCCTTGAGATGTTTATTTTTCTTCAAACGTAGCTGTTTGCAGCATGCTAACAAGAAATGAGGATCTTTTAACACTGCTATTTGTTTACTGAAGACATCAAAGCCTTTTTTCCACAAGTCCTCTTTGAGTAAGTACAATCTGCAAACAGCCATGCAACACCAAGGTGTGTTTTGTCCCATGCAAAATAAAGCCACAGCACACTGAAGACACAGGTATTTTCTTATCTGACATTCTAAATTTAGCTCTGCTTCCTTCCTCATTCCTCAGCTTCTCAAACTCTTTGCTCCTGCAGACCCTCCTGCTGCTTTCCAGTTGGGTGGAGGAACACAGCTGCCAACATCTATGAGCAGATGCATTGCCCTGGTTCACGTTGGTGGCCGAGAGGCTAACAAGAAGCAGCACTCAATTTTTTTGTGCTAGGTCCTGTCAGCTTTCATTTCAGGCCCAGACTGTGGGTGCTGGGAAACAGTGGAGGAAATGACAGATGTTGGCAGCAAATTAAATAAACAGACCTGCTGAAAATAAAGTCCTAAGGAATACCAGGGTTTCCTTTTTATGGATTTCCTAGATACGTTGAGGCTCTTTTAAGGCAAATTAAACTCCCACTCCTTACAGTGTAAACAGGATTATTCCTTCTATGGAACATATGGCAGCCTAAACATCATCATTTTTGCATCACTGGTATTTCCAGTCATACTTCAAGTATTGCCTTGCCCCAAACCTGCATTCCACCATTCAGAGCCCAGTGCCAGTCTCCAGGGAGCATCTTCAGGGAGGGCAACCCAAAGCCTATCCATGGAGAAGGACCTGCTGGAGTGGTTCCAAGAGATCATCTTCCTCGGGTCAACTGGTATGGACAACAGGGAAGAAGAGGGCAAAGGAGAATGGGATAAGGAGTGACTGATGGGGGGTTTATTCCACAGTGAAGCAACTCACCCCAAGATGCACTGGTTGAAGGTTACAGAGCAGGCAAACATCCAAGGCTCTTCAGGAATGGTGATGTGCAAGGTCAGTGCAGGTAAGGCAGATCTGCATGGGCAAAGTACAGGCCTTGAGAAATGACAACTTCAGTGGTTGGAAAGGCTGGTATGCAAGTGGCATTTTCAGCAACATTCAACTTAACTGTTCACCCTGTCACAGCAGGAGGAGATGTGCTGCATGACCTGATGCTCATGGCAGCTTTGGGGATGCAGTGCAAGGAGGAGACCATGAAGGATGGGCTCAGTGGCAGAGGATGTGCTGTTCAGCAGCTTTTAACCCTGAAAACACCTAAAAGAGGTGCATGAGGCAAGCAGTACAAACCTTTCTCCTTCCACTGGCTTTAAACCAGGTGAGCAGTGCTGGTACAACAGGGTGATGCCAAAGAAGCTGCCAGTGTATGTGTGACAAGAGTTTTGGCCACTTCCCATGGCTTTGGGTGCTCTGGAGCTCAGGTATGGCTTAGCAAGGCAGGGCTCAAGTCCCCTAGAAATGGGGGGAACAGTTGGAAGTGCTGGCCATGCCAAGGGTCCCAAGGGAGCTGGGAACAGGGACAAGGGCCCCTCAGTGACATAACCAGGCTGGTCCCCCAGTCTCAGCACTCAGGTGTCTCCTCCAGAGCACTTCCAGAGTCTTGCCTTAAGAAATAAAAACAAAATGGCAGGTCCTTAAACTGAAAACAAAGAGTTTTAAGCACATCCAACTCTGGGATAGAGCATAAAATATCTTGCCAGAAAATTTAAAACAAACTGGAAACTGATCATCTACTCATTTAAACGATGTGCCTGGAGCTAAACCAGCAAGGCTGAATAATCTCTGCACTGCTTTCATCCTCCTTCAACTTCTTTGTTCCACCAGCCACATGTGTGTTAAGTGTAAATTGAAGGGCCCTTCGCTGGAAAGGCAGATTGTGAAAAGGGCTTGGCTGTCATCTTATAATTCAGCTTCAGTATTACAATTATTCTTGCTAGCACTTTTGTTTTGTTGTATTATTTATCCTGGCTAGAACCCTCTAGGATCCCCTGAAGGCTTTTTTTTTTCTGGTGGATTTAGCCAACATCCACTCATGAATCCAGATGTTTCTGCTTTTATCCACGAGAATTTAATGGTATGGATATGCCAAGATCATAACTTCAGGCTCAGCCTCAGGACTAGTATTTTTCAAATTCCCTAAATAAAAAAAATGCAAAGTGCCACAAAAAACCCCTGGGTCTTAGTGCATTTTAGCATGCCAGAATGGAAATCAAACCACAGGACACTGTTGCTCAAGGTTCTGGAACTGTGTTGATACAGTCTCAGTTGCACCAGAAATCACAGCTCAGATTGTGCTATTTTGTGTTCTCAGACACAGACTTTGCCTTTAGCACAAGTTCAGCTCTTCTTCCCATTCACCAGCCTGAGGCCAGGAGCACAGATACAAGTGGGTCCAAGATACTCACACTGGGAGAAAAGACTCTTCCCTACAATACAGAATCAGTGCTGGTGTTTCTAAGTGAATGAACACGTGCCTGTTTGTGTCATAGATAATGCTGCCCAGACAAAACTGGTTGCTCAGTAAGGATAAGGATGAAACATGCACTGCCCTGATCAGGACCTGATAGAATAACACAAGTGTCTGCTGTGCCTTTGGCACAATAACTAACCCAAAACTCACTCCTTGTCCAGGGTGATAAAAGCAGCATGAAGCAGACATCAAAATAACCTTAAACTTCTGCACAGCCAAGAGTTTCCTTCAGGCACTCCTATTTGGGGCATCCTGAATTTCTTCCCTGCTCCCCATTTGTCAGCATGAGAGTCCCAGTTAGAGCTGGTGTGCTGTGGTGGTCACAGTGCCAGTGTGGTGGTGTGGATGGTGTCCTGGTGGGGATGGACAAGTCTTTACCAGTGTCCTGGCACTGAGGTCCCTCAGGAGGGTGGAACAGCAAATGCAGGAGACACAGAACAGTTTTCAGTGGCCTTTTGGCAACCAACACTAAACATCATCTGTGAGCATGCTGTGCACAGCAAGGATGTGATGTCATGCCTGACTCCACTAAAGGTGAATTTTAGCATTTCCTCCAGGACCCTCCCAGCTGGCTTTGAGTGCAGACCAGCAGGACCATGGTCCTGACTTTACTGTGCACGATCCAATCCTTTTTAAGCCCCTCTGAGTACTGGACAAGGGAGTAACATGGAACAATTATTCCAGCCTGACAGAGAAGAGCTTGTTCTGCTCCCCAAGAGGCTTCAGCACAGCAGCCAGTTATTGCCTGCTCTAATAGCATTAGTTCTTTACCTGCAGAGTTTTTGGATCAAAGAAAATTTAAATTACTCTTAAAAGCTCTTCTAAGGCTTCCCCCTGCATGGAAAAGCCTCTCAAGCTGGCACAAAGGACAGAGCTGGCTCCATAGCAAACCCCTCTGGGGCAGGGATGTGCCAGGACAAGGAGGAGGCACAAGAGCCAGGGCAGCTGAGCTTCCAGCAAAGCTTTTCACCCACCTACCTCAGAGCTGGGCTCAGCCAGGCCAAAATCCTGCTGAGGGCAGGGGTAGGTGGTTCCATCAGGCAGGGTGACAAACCCAGGAGTCTCTACAGTGTCACATGCAGGTGGCAGCAAGGGTGCAGCAGAGTTAACCCGGACAATGCATTCAAAAAGAAAAGCAATTTCCTTTTTAATATTGTGGGTCAAACACGCTGTGCAAGGCTCACTGAGGGTGCACACTAAGTGTCCCATCAGCACTGTCCTTCTGCCACTTCCTACCACATTTTCTGTTTTATAATGAGGAATCTTTTAGCATTCAACTAGGCAGTTTAAATTCTAAAGGCCACCCATTGTACTTATATCCTATATAGCAAAGTGTATAGGTATACATGTTCCAATTTCTTCTAGTATTCTTACTAAAGTATGGTTTCAAAGACTTTGTCTTCCCTGGAAAAAAAATTCTGCATTTTTCATTAATAAGTTGATGACATTCAAGCTACTAATTTTCCTTACCATCACATCCTTTTTTTTGGACACAGAATAAAGGAGATTAAATACATACATTAAAAAAAGGGGAGGGGCTATCCAAGTTGGAAGTGAAGAAATAGAAAAATCTGAGCTCTTTAGTTTTAAAGTTGGGGGGTTTTCTTTTTTTTTTAATAATAATCACTCAGCAGGTCATACAAGTGATAAAATGTTTTTGTCTCCATTTAAGGGGGAGGCCAGTTTTGCCTTCAAAACCCTGAGCATTATGGGTGCTCCAGTGCAATTTCCACTGCTGTTGCCTCTCTGCTCCTTGGCCCATCCTGCAGCTGCTCCCTGGCTGGGATCACTGGGACCCTCTACCTGGATTACAGTCCCATTCCCCTTCCCCAACTTCCCAAACCTCTGCAAAGACCCATTATGACATGAGTGGTACCCCCTCACCCTGAAAATACGGGACCTGTTGGAGCCTGGCTGTATTCTGTGCAGCTTTGGTTTTGTGGTGACTTCTATGAAGCTGCTCCAACTTGGACATGTAAACATGAGCATCAGTCACAACTGGGAAGGTGGATTGCCAGGAGGGTGGCACAGCTGGGCAAGGACAGGCAGGTCCTGAATGCACTCACACGGGTTGTCAGTAGTGCCCCTGAAGCCTTGTGGTTCATTACATTAGGTCATTTCATGAACCAGTAATTTGGCCCTTCATACCCATTACACCCCAATGCTGTTTTACCTAAAGGGACAGAACTTTTCCATATATAGTCTGGGCCTCTGAATTTAAACACTAGGCAAAGTTTTATGGAAATTATACGGTTTGCTTTTGACATTACAGAAAGCAGAACATGAAGATTTGCCTTTCTGCTCTTCTTTATGGCTGTGAATGTTACCCTGCCGTTAACATAGAGCCATCAAAACCTGCACAGACCTAGATATGAGATAGACATAGATCTGACCTCAACACAGACCTCAACAGCAAGAGAAGTGTGAAAAATACCCACCATTCAGCATGTGTTATCTCTGCTCCAGGCAGAGCCCCTGGCAGGAGCACCTCGACAGTGCAGCAGGATGAGGAGAGGGCAGGAGCCAAAACAGGCCTTTCAGAGCAGTCAGAGCCCCAGCACCATGGTCCCAAACATGGTCCCAAGGAGCTCCTGCATGAGACAGCATCAATTTCCAGCTCCAACATTCCTCCAGCCCACACACCTTGGAGGGACTTGCTATTGGTTCAGACATTCACAAATTTTGCTGTGCTGAGGGAAATCTCACCTTCTGTGCATGCTGCCTCTGGGGTTCTTTCTTCCCTTTAACCTTTGTTTGGAGCCAGTCTTGAATCCCCGAAAATAATGGTGTTTCCATGACAACAGCCTAGTAGTGGGCTCCTCTGGGACACCTGAAGAATCAAAGCACTGCCAGTGTTTCCTCCTGCTGCAGCATCACTCCCCATGGCACCCCAGCCACATCCTGTCCCCTCTCCCTCCTCTCATGCTGCAATGGGCTGCAGTGGCATCACTGTCATTTACTGACTGAGAAGTCACACTGCACAAGGGGTGTACAGGCAGGTATTGGACCCTGGAACCATCTTATGGAGGGAAAAAGGCCAGAAGGGTCTGCAGTCTAAAGGACTGGACAGCTCTTGCATTTCATAATCCCCTAAGCTTATTACTAAGATTAATAATTTTCATGCTCTCCTTGGTACTTTACAGAAGATATGAAGTGATCCTTTGTTACTCACAGTCCCTTGCTTAGCTCCCAACACAAAACATTTCTCTTGCCCATGGTCAGCAAAGCTGTGCAACCACTGAACCTGATGGTCCTGTCCCAGCAGAGCATCCCAAGACCCAAGGCATCCCCAGCTGCACCCTCTCCCTGAGCAGGGCAGGGTACCAGTCCTTTGCAGAATCAGGCCTTGCTTGCCCAAGTGTTCTCTCCCCTGCACAGCCAGTACCTTGCCCAGAGACCAACTCCAGCCAAATGCCCCATTGATCCACCACTCCTGAGGCAGTTCCAAACCCCCATCCTTTCCCTGCACCACTCTGTCTGCCCTCAAACCAAGATTTATGAGGGTTATTCACGGATGTGGCTGCAAGAGGAGTCCAAAAGCTTTCATTGCAATGCCACAAGCAGGACAAAAAACAGCAAAATGCTCTTTGCATACCTGATCCTCACTGAAGGGGCACGAGCAGGACCCTCAAGCCCAGACAGCAAGCTCTGATGCAGGACCCAAGGAGGCAGCATGGATGTGTGCCAGCCTGACAATGGGGTTTCGTTTAACAAGCACAGATTTAAGTGTGGAAATCAAATATGAAACAGTCACAGCCAGCATTGTCTGCATTCTTGGAGTGGCACTGAACTAGCAGAAAGAAAAGAACCGAGACACTGGCCCAGACATGCTCCAGCTGTCTGCAACTACCTCTTCCCTCCTCCACTGAATGTAACTATTCAGCTTGTTTTCATTTCATTATTAGATGTTATTTTTGCAACCTGGGAAAAGAATAGAAAAATGGGGGGGGAAATGTCCTTCAAATGCTTTTGGGTTTATTTTTAAGAACTAGACCATTTCTTTCCTATCAGAGATAAGTACAGACCTTTAAAAGTGCACAAGACCTGTAATATTATTAGTTAAGAATTTGTTTCTCAAATAAGGCCCTTTATCTCAGAGGCAACAGCACTTACATTGCTGTGGTTATTCATGTAAGTCTCACTCATTTAGTACTGAGCAACATGCAATTAAATAGCCATATAAATACCCACAGGCTGAGCAACAGCTGCCTACAGGTAACCTTCAGCTTCATGCACTCACTTGCCAAATGTTTCAGCTCTAGCCCTGAAAATACTCACTGCATGTGGGAGCAGGGCAGGCCCTTTCCTCCATCACTGTGGGCACAGCACTAATCAAGATTTTAATGAGTTGGTTTAAAGCCCAATGCTGCAGATCCCTCTAAGTGCTGCTCAACCCACCACAGGGCCAGTCCTTCCCTGCCTTGCTCCCAAAAAGACAGCTTATCCATCTTTAAAATTAAAGAGAACTCACATGCAAGATTGATAATTCATTTCCCTTCTCTTCACACCAGTTTTGATTGGGGGGTACACACCAACACACACCGCCCATTCCCAGTCAGTCCACCCTATGAAACAGTCAAACAATCACCAAGCAAAGGGCCAGGGTTATAAAGTTTCCTTCTGGGAATTCTCAGTTTGTGCTGGACTTCTCTGGAAAATTTTTCCCTCTGTTTGGATGCTGACACGCTCCTGCACAGCAGTGGTGCTTCAAGGGAGAAGAGGAATTCAGGGTGTTTTTACCATTTATCCTCCTCTTTCAGAACACAGACCAGCCCGAGATCTCTCTTCATCTCAGCTTTTGCACACTCCCACAGTATTCCTGGCAGGAGAAGGTCAGGCACACTTTAGTGTAAGATGTTGTTTCTCCACAAATTGTTTTGTAACACCCAGAGCAGGTCTGTAAGCCCAAACATGGATATTATAAGCTCCAAAGACTTTTGAAGTGCACCTCCAATAATTGCTCTACATGCACCTTGTTTCCTCCTGATAAATGGCACTGCTCTAAGGATTTGCATGGGGAAGTTTAAACCTTATTTTTGCTTTTTCCAGCCAGTTCAGCAAGGGCACAATTTTAATTTTTTTTGTTTAATGACAACTATTTCTCATACTAGAATCTAATTTCTGCTCACTAAGGGTAAAAGATGATTGCAAGCAAGGAGTTTCTCCTAATCCAGAAACTGTAAACATCTGCCCAACACCAAGCCTAGATGCAACTCCATTTACCTCAATATGTGTGCTTATCTCTAAGCAGGTGCTTAAGTGGTTTGTTGGCAAGAGCTGGAGTGCTTATGTCTTTCCAGGTGACCCTATTTAATAATTACCAGTACTAAATGGCTCAATAACTATAAACACAAGGAAAAAACACACAACACTGAATCAGCTCTACACAGATCTTTTCCAAAAATGATTCCTGCATTAATCAGGAAGGTCAGGCTGTTCCATGCTCAAGGGCTGACCCCAAAGCAATGGGAATCAGTGGAAGGGTGTTGACCAGTTACACCAGTTTGGGGATGGGATCCCCTGTGCACAGAAACACCTTTCTGTTTTGGCACTGTGACTAATAGGGACAACAAAGGCTCTGCGCTGACACTAAGAAAATTTGTTTTATGGGCTGACATCCTGTTAACCTCCAGAGCTCTTGGAGGAAGCTGTTAATTTAATGGTTGCGTCAGACAGATAGGGCATTGCTGAGCAATGAAGGAAACCTCCCAGACTAATGGCAGTATTAACACCTGCACAGGGCAGCACTGACTGCAGGGATCTCTGCACAGAGCATGAATTTAAAGAATCTGCCCTTGACAAGGAGAAAACTTTCAAATTGAAGTGGTCATAGCTGGTACAGGCTCTAGATACAGGCTTTGGTATCCACCTCCAGCATGTCCTCTCTACAGGTTCTTCCAGTGGAATTTGATGCAAAAGTGGATGGATTAATCCTCTCCCATCACTTGGGGGTAAGAGGCTGCACAGGGTCTTTATCTCACCCTGATAGAAGGGGTCCTAATCACCCACATCCAAAAAAGTTTACTTTGCTATTGCCTTGATTTCACTGCAGTTAAATTTGACTATAGGTGGTATCCATTTTACTGAGTATCAAACTTATATCATACATATATGAAAGGGTAGAAGTGGAAGAAAATGGTCAGATACTTAGCTAAAAGGAGATGTTTGACCTAAAAATAAACACAAAGGCCCTGGCACAAAACACTTCAGCACGTACCTAGCAGCAGACACACAGACAATGCTGCAGAGCTCAGCCTGACACCAGTGCTGTAACTAATATGATGATAATCAGGATTCATTATGAGTTGGATGGAATCTGAAGCACAACTGTGTGGAAAACCATGGTTTTAACCTGGGGATGCCAGTACATCCCCTGAACATGAAGCTATATTCTTTCCATTGCCTGCTCAGACACAGGCTTGCATTTATACACTGTAGAACACCTTAATTCACAGCAGCAAAGTAGGAAGATTTGGGTTGTTGCATTCCTCTTAGGAATGAAACCTTTCTCGCTGTGTGTCAGGCTCACACTTGCACTCAATTGGAGTCCCAGCTCACTGACCCACATTTGATGCTTCTACAGATTTGAGCACTGACCTTCCAGGCATGAGATCATGGACTTGTATCCCTGACTCCTGCAGCTCACAGCATTGCTCCAGACATCTTCCCTGGTTGGTGGTGACTCCTGACTGACTCATTTTCTGTGAAACAGCTCATCACCTCCCACATAACCATCACTGTCCTTTCCCCAACTCTACCCCTCCACTCTTCAACTCATGGCTCAGGGTCAGCATCATCCCTTCAGTCCTTTATCCCACTGCTTACATTTTCCATCCACTGGCTCCTAACAAGGAATGGAAAGGAAAGTTCCTTGCAGCTTCAGCCAACCTCACCTCCTGAGGTCTTTCTGCCCAGAGGGACAATAACTATGGTTCAAGCCAAGATACTATCTCATCCAGACGGGGGAAGTCTGGAAGCCCTGATAGCTAATGACCTACGTAAGCCTGTGTTACAATTTCACTTTCCATAATGCAATGCAGTCTCTAAACTGTGTGGAAATGCTATATGGTATTTATAGAAACATTAATGTTGCTTAGATGTTGGAAACAGTAGTGCTGCTTTCAGTGGTCTTGGCTAGCCACAGTCTTGAGCTGTCATATTCATTGGGTAAATCTTAGAGGTGCTGGGAGACATTTCCACCAAAATAGAAAGGCAGAATCTGTGAGGCATTTCAGAAAATGAAAATCACCCCTGAGCATGGGTCCTCCTCTCTGGCTGCAGTCAGTGCAGGTGTCCATCTGCACACAGAGCAGAGTTACAGCCTAAACCTGCCATCATTAGTCAGGCAAAATTACAGCAGGTGATGGTGCCCAGCTGAGCAGAGGGCTTTGGGGCAGGTAATCAGCACACTCCTGCCCCATCACCTCTGCAGCCTCCGGGCTTTCCAGTCAGCAGTTCTGCTCCTGTGGGCAGCCAGCATACAGAAGCTGTTTTCTCTGCAAGGGTTATAACTTCTATTTCAGTTCAGCACTCTTCCTTATTGAACTGTCATTGCCCACAAATGAGTTTTCTGAGTAATTAATACCACCAGGGCTCTGATGAAGGTGCCATGTAAGACTCTGCTACAGCAGCTCCAGGTGACATTACTGCTCTGCCACCCTCTTCCAGCTCTTCAAAAATCTGATGCTTCCTTAGTAGGGCAAATCAGGATCTCACTAGTGCTGCAGCACTGACACAGGTAATTTTGATTGTTTAAAAAATAACTTCAGCACTAAATGTCATTCTAGACAATAAAATCCTGTGTATCACGTCAGCACCAGCATCCCAGCTTTTCACAGGGTTCTCTGGTGTCTCTGGGTGGTGTTTGCTTTTTTGTGGACAAGCCACCACTGCAGTCCCCTGTGCAGCTTCACTGCTGGAAGCAACCAGGAAACCAAAAAATGGAGTGCTGGCAACTCTTGCTCTGGTTAGAGCAAGAGAGATGGAACAGGCTTCTGAAATATCCCAGCCAGTGTATGGCTGTAAATGGCAGAGCAGGAAGAGTGGCAAGTGTGAAGGTTTGTGAAGGAAAGGGCTGGACCCAATTGCCATGACCCATGTCCAGTGCAGAACACTGACCTGAGACTACTTGTTCTTCACACAGATGGAGGGGTTTAATGCTGATAATACATCATGTAAATAAGGAAAGCCAATAATCCTTACACAGAAAAAGCACTAAGGAAGCTGTGGCCACCAAAAATGCAGTGCTGAGATATTTTACTGAAGGCTTGGAAATGTGGGCTCAACAAACCAGCAGTTAAGGGACATATTTTCAAGCCCATGAAATGCACTTGTGTTTCTTTGTGTACAGGAAGGTTACAGGAGTTCACATTCCCCAGCCCAGGCTAAGAGCACATCTGGTTGTGCCAGGGAGATGTGCAGATGTTCCACCACCATCCCACACAGCCCATCCAGCCACAGCACCAGCAGCCAAGCACACCCTGACCCTTCCATCCAGCTTCAAGCTTTTCCATTTGACTCACCTCAGAAAGCATCACTTCAGACATTAATCCTACTGTGCAGGTGCTAAGAGCAGAGTTAAAAAAACACCAATGAGGGCTCTGTCAACCTTTTCTTCCTCGGGACACCTGATTTATTATGGACAAAGTGCTTCCTGCTTTGTGTGCTAACACCTGACTTGACTGCAAGTGCCCCTCAGAACTAGGGAGCAGTTCATCTCCTCATCTCTTGCCTTCAGGGCAGTTTAGCTTGAAGTCAAACCACATGAAAGGAGACAGTGTCTGGCTGATCTTACAGCTCTACAAAAATTGCCTTTTTATCATATTGGATGGAAATTTTTATAACTGGCTCTGATAATTAATTGGAAACTAATCCAAGAACAAATAAGGGTGCATGCCACAAACTATATGTGGAAGAACAACTACAGAAGGAATTCAAGAAAAATGTTGCTGGCAAAGATCAAAGAAAAGTAAAGGCATTATTTAATGGCCATATTTTCTTATAACAAGAAGCCCTTCCTTTGAAGGCAACAGCTGTTGAATAAGAATCTGATGAAGCCAATTCTTATGTAGTTCCTTTGAAACAAGGTACATGCACACCCTCAGAAAGAAAACAATTTCAAAACACTGGCATTATTATGCACATCTGAAAACTTAGTTACAGTAACTTTCCTATTGTGTGAGTAACCTTTGAGGAGAAAAACACACACCTAACTCCACAAACAATCCAATTGCAAAGCTGGTTTAACAATTTATTTTTCCTGCAAGTTAGCAGTTATGAGATTTAGCTCAATCCTGCTGAAATCTTGTCCAGCACAAGAACAGTGCAAGGTGAGAAACTTCCACCTCGAACTGTGGCACTGCTG
Source organism: Dendrocincla fuliginosa (assembly GCA_035047845.1). Classification (NCBI taxonomy): domain Eukaryota; kingdom Metazoa; phylum Chordata; class Aves; order Passeriformes; family Dendrocolaptidae; genus Dendrocincla; species Dendrocincla fuliginosa. The sequence continues at coordinate 4,442,177 of JAWWMO010000011.1, forward strand.
TCATCACAAGATGCCTGGTGGCAAGCAGGAACACAAACTGGAAGTAAAATTAGCTCTTATGTGGGAGGACTACCTCAAGGTCCAGCTCAGAGGGCTTAAATAGATCCTTCCAGGATTGCTTTGAAAATAGAGACAGTTTTTCCACAATACCAACATCAGCTATTGCCTTGATGTTGGTCTCCCCTGTCTGGGTTGGGGTTTCACCCTGTGGAACTCAATCAATATATCAATTCTACCCACAGCCCAGTGACTCACCAGGCTGAATAAACCCTCATCAATCCCATTTCCACCCACAATTTGGACATGCTGACCCCTGAAGGGATCCACCTCCCAGCTGCCTGGGGACATGGGGGAATCGATCTTGTGAAGCTCTAGGAAAATTCCTCAGGCTGGAATGTCTGCCCTGGTTGAACTCACAGTTAACTTCAGCAGATGTGTCTTAGGTCCCTTTTACAACTGGGACAGAACTGCACAGAATGGGTTCTCCAGTGCAAAGCCACTTTAGTGATTTCTGCCCCAGTCTGAGAAAATCCTCAGCAAAGAGATCCTCACAACAAGGACAGAAGAAAGTGACACAGTTTTAACCTGGATTACCTCACTGACTGGTAAAAATCCCCAAACAGTTGTGTGATGGACTAAGAAAATACCAAATACAGCCAAAGCATGCACAGAGATGGGCAGGACTTAGGTGACAGGATAAACAGGTGCCACACAGTGACTTCCCAACAGACTTGCTGGTTTTGAGACCACACACTGTCTCTTGGTCTGAATCAGAAACTGCAATTTGATGTCTGAGCTTTTCCCCTCTGTTCTCACCCCAGCACTGCTGTCTTGGGGTGTCATGAGGTGCCTGAGTCACACTAACAGCCCCGTGTCACCCAAACAGGTAGTGTTGGTCACAGCCAAATATTCCTACCAATTTCCTTCCACCTTGCCTGTCTGACCCCCTTGGCAAGATGATTCAGCTCACTGAACCATCCAAACTATTCCACCTCGTGCTTTTGGCAGGCTCCTGCCCTGCCCACACTCTGAGCCACGGGGCAGAGGTGTGTGACATGTGCACAGCCAGTGGACTGGCTCCAAAACAAACACAGCTTGGCTAGGACACGGAATATAGAGACCTAGACAAATAATTCATACCTCAAGCACATTTTCCTACCTCTGTGGGATTAAAATCCCCCCCTGCATGTTTAGTGCTCTGTTGTGGAGCGTGTTCCTCTGTGTAGGCAGGAGATCCCTGTCAAAAATGAATGCTGTTATGAGAGAATTCCTGTCTCTTCCTCACTCACCTACCCACTTGTCTTGAAAAGATCACCCCACACAAATTCTCCTTTTTCTAAATGCTTGGAAGTATAAAAATACCTTTTTACTTTAAAAATCACCCTCTCAATGCTTTTGCCAGGGAGAGTCAATGAGAAGTGTCAGGCAATCCTGGCACCCTTACCTAAACCTCAGACAGCCTCCAACACTTTGGTTACCCAACCCAGACAAGTCTTCAAAGTTTAGTGATGCTTTTTGTTATCCTTTGCTAGGTGCAGATGTTTCTCCACTCTTTCAGTTTCTAGGGAGGGCACAGACAGAAGAAAAACACGCCCCAGAACCCAAACCAAGTTTGACCTTCACATGGCTGCAAACACCCTCATTACTGAGCTCTGCCAAGGGAGCCTTCCCAAATTGCACAGGAGGCTCATACCAGAAACCTATTCCAAATTTGCTCTTATTAGGAATCATCATCCTTCTTCCCAAGTGGAAGCTTATATTTGCAGGGAATGTGCAAAGTCTCACACATTGTTATTGTGTGGCTTCCCCTTCCTCTCAGAGCTGCTAAGCCTTACATTCAGGTAATAAATACTATAGACCATTGCAGTCAGCTACTGCAGAGTATTAGAAAAGCCTCAAAAAAACCTCCAGTGTCAGACATTTGTACTCACTGAAGGCCATTGAGAAAGACAGGCTTGGAAAAAGTGAGCAGAAAAGATGAATAGACTGGATTTTATTAGTCTACACATACCAAGAAAGCACCAAAACACTGATTTCATGAGACTACCTAAAAGCAGACATGCAGAAATAACTCTGTGCTGAAGGATTCCCACAGATAGCCAGACAAATACCTTATAAAAATACCAGCAATAAAACACAAATGAAATGTCTGTGTGGATACCACTGTTACTTAATTGTGTGAGCTCAGTGTATGAGTTCGTGGTCAAGTGTTTCTCTTGTTTAAATCTAAACTGGAAGAGATCTCTCCAATTTTAAAAAGCCTGAAGGACTCTTGGGGAGATTCAGATACTACCAGCTCACCAGAAATGTCACGACTAATTCTTTGCTGGGCTTGAGGCTTTAACTAACAGTATTGATAAAGGATCAAAGATGACATTTATCCAAGTCACTTTCATGGTTTAGTCATGGTTTTACAGACAACATACAGATTTCAAGTTATTTCTGATAAATTCAAAGGGGTTTGGATTTTGATTTTGGAGTAATTTTCATAATAGGGCTGGGAACAGCTAAAACATAAATTTTAACTTCAAAGTCCATTCCCATTCTCCCTTTCCACACCAGTGCTGTTGAGTTTACAGCTACACTATGACTTTAGGAAAAAATCAAAAGAGAAAGTTCTTTCTTCATCTCCCCTCTAGAAACATCAAAGAGCAGAGGTGACTTCGTGCTCCACAGTGTTTAACCACCAAACCTTCCCCGGGTGATTCAGCCCGATGACACACGGGTGACAGGGCAGCTGGCACAGCACTGGGTGCACCAGGGGCATCATTTCCATGGCTGATCCAGCACCACAGCTCACCACATCACAGGGCAAGGACTCACTTGGGGTGCCCTCTGTGTGGGTCCACAAAACCACACCAGGCTGTGCCCCACACCTCAAACCAAGGTGACTCTGCTTCAGCCTCCCAGTTGAATCCCTAAACATTCCGTTCCATACCTTTCCTAAATGTGCTAAAATTTAAGAAGTTAGTGGAATTATGCATGCTGAAAGAAATTCAGGGTTCTAGCTGAATAATGACAGACACAAATTCCTGTGACAATTGAAAAGAGAATCTCAGCACAGAGCGAGCACCAGGAGCTTCTAATAATGTGTTCAGTTTCTCTCCATTCCCCATTTGCGGGGACTGGGACTGAAGGACACTGCACCCTCCAGAATTTCAGAGATGGTACTGGTGTTCACAAGACCAAGGATATATCCCATGTCATAGCAATCAATATTATAACAGTGGAATACATGCCAAGTTGCAGAGATACAAGTTATTCAGAATTTTACGTCCTCTGCAGGGCTGTTGTCTCCCACTTGGTGGGTTTGCTAAAGCCCCAGGCAGCCCTTCCACAGTGCTGCTCTCTGTGGAGTTTCCAAGGTGAAAACCCACATTTGGCTGCTGTGTGAACACTGGCTGCAAGGATTTGGAAACCCCCCACACTGCCATGAGCCCTTCACTGCACACACCACTGACTAAATGGGATCCCTGCTCCCAGCTGGAGCAGAAAGGCTCTGGCTCTCAGGCAGGGAGCTGAGGGCTCTGGCTGGTGGGCTCATTGTGCAGTCCCACAGCAGCCCTTGCTTGCACAGTAGTCTCTGGACACAGCTAAAATGTGAGCTGTGCCTTGCTGGGGATTACTGTGTTGTTTCTGGTCCCCCTGACAGCACCAGCTCCAAAGTGTAGATACAGCCAAGGGGAATGTTTAAAGAATCCAGATGCTGTTCTTAGCTGTGTTTTCCTTTCCTCAAAATACTGCTACACATTTTCTACAGCAACAGCCACGACTCAGATACCTCAGCAGAAAAAGAGAAGATGAGTTTACTTGGTGTGTGCTTGTATTGTTCAGCTGAATCCCTAAACCCATGAATAGAACACTTGGCTCTCAATATATCTTTTAATTACATTAATATACTGCACAATATACAGCAGCCTCTTGCCATCAGGGAGGCAACTTGTCTTAATATTTATGCTACTAAGGAATATAAAGAGGAACAATATACATTTTGCCATGCTAAAAAAAATCTTTTCAGAACACCATAATAAAGTTTCCTACAAGATGCAACTCTGGGCTGCTCCAGACAATCTCTTCCCCAGTACCTCTCTTCTTTAAGGCCAGAAATGAGGTTCCACATGGACAAGGGGTGTCATAGGAAAAAAAAACACCAAACAACAGACTAGGAGGCATTTCTATGAAAAGCACTTAAATAATCTAATCTCTGTAGCTAATATAAGAACTCTTGGGGAAAGAGAAGACAGAGATAAGGAATCTTAATGAGGTCAGGCCAAAAAATCAACACATGATCAGCAATCAAATGCTTGCTGACTGCTGCCTGTTCATTACACATGATGAGTTTGACAGTTTCTCAAGAGGGGAGACCATTACAAAAATAGTGAAGACATTCCACTAAAAAACCCACTGAGCCACTATTAAAGACTTAGTCAACAGTAAAAGCCTGGTGTAGCATTGTTAGTCACTGCTAAAGTATTGCTAAGCAACCCTTTATCCTCCTTAGGACTGGATTAGCTTCATCCCAGCAATAACCAACAGCCTCTGTCCTCACTCTCAGCACTCAGTTTGAAGTGCTGTGCAATTTTCTTTGAAACTCAAGTGAGAGTTGCCACTCCAGTTCCCAGCTCCTGTCGAGGTGTCAGGGGGCTGCACATCAGCAGGGAAGCCTGTCTGCAGCTCCAGTGGCTTCAAGAGCCAGGCTGCAGGACACCAACTCATTCATCTTAACAGATCAGCAATATTTATTCACTCTCACACTCTAATTCTTTGCTGATTGCATCAGCAGCTGATATCTTCAGCACTGATTTAAGAAAGCCCAGCCTTACCGGAAGCCAGACTAGGTGTGTCAGAATTTCCACTAGAGCTCTATTTAACTGCAGTAAAACACTGAAACTGGGAAGCTCCTGGGCACAGACCTCACTGGACTGTTGTCCCAGTTAACAGCCTAGTGCTAAGCATTGCCACCATCTTCCATTTTTATTTTGTACACCATTTGCATTGGTATCATCTCAGCAGGACCTCCAAAAGGTTCCATCCATAGATATTAGCAGTAATTCACTTAGCAGAACAAATTCCACAGGATATTAGCTCACCTAGTTCAGCCTCTCACCAGCCTCCAAAGGAATACAGGAGTAATGCAGAATATGACCTGTCTCAACCTGACCCAAAACCCAGTGTGATGAGGGGTCAAATAGAGAGAGCACCAATAAATTGATACCTCAGAAAAGCCAAGGAGCCAAAGAAAAACAAGCCAGGAGTCTTGCAGGTCTCCCCTAGTGCTGCCACCCCTGTAGTCCCAGGTGTTGGAAAAACAGCATCCAGCAACCCATCCCCTTTCCAAGACTATAGGAAGGGTGGGGAGTTCCCAGACACTTTCCCAGCCTTTCTCTGTCTCCATTTCATTCTGAGATTGGCACAGATACACTAACAATAGCCCTCCTCAGCCATGGTGCTTTAACAGAAGTACAGCAACTTGTTCACTGTGACAGATGTGGTTTGCCACCAACCAGACCTACAGTGCAGGTTTAATGAGCAACCAGGGTTCACTCACATAGACATCTGTTTCAGCTGGTACAATGATGATTTTCCCATTAACTAGAATTAATTTGCCCACTCCAGAAATTAAAGTCCCTGTCTACAAGAGAGGTATTTGCTAACAGTAATATTTATAACACAAAACCCCCTCAGTTAGGTGTGTGAGAAACATTGCTTTTCATTGCAAACAGCACGGCAACTACAAAACCACATTCAGATATTGTGCCTGTACCAGAATGACCCTCTGAGAGCAGGAATGAGGTGCCATATAAGCCAGAACTCATTAAGCATTAGTTTTCATTCAAGAGCTCAAAAACTTGATGCCCTGCCCCAGAGGTACTTACAGCATCACCCCAAGAAGCAGAGGCAGCAGCAGCACAGACCAGAGAGAAGAAAGGGCCCTGGGCTGAGCTTAAATAGGGCCCAGGTCAGGGTGGGGTGAGGTCCCAGGTGAGGCTGCTCAGGGTTATGTTCACCTGAGGTCCTGACAAATGCACCTGATGATGATGTTGTCAATTTTAAACACATTGCATGAAGCCAAACAAATTTATTCCTGTGCAAGACCAAAGGCAGACTACAGTCACTTATCAGGATCTCTCCCAAAATGATTCCATGATAAAGTCCCGTGGTTCTGCTTTGCCATGGGGCTCTAATGGTGAGCAACCCCCTCCTGGGATTGTCAGCCCCCGGGGCTGGCAGCAGGCACTGGCAGTGTGGGCAAACTTCAGTGGTATTTTTTTACAAGTTCCTGAATTTCCCAGGTTAATGTCACCTTAGAAAAAACACATCACTCCTCTTAAAACCTGAGCCTCCTTCAGCTGGTTTGATTTTCTCACATACCAGCTCCCCTGGGGCAGAGCTCAGGGGAACAGAAGTGCCTTGTGTGAGGCAGTCAGATTTGAATAAGTGCATGATAAATTTATTTTTCCTAAAATCCAGAGTGTAGACAGTGTAGCCCACCCTTCCTTCCACATCTTCCCTGTCTGGGGCTGAGTCTTCTTCCTTATCTTCAGCCAGCAGCTCCGACATTCTCCAGATACACTCGTGAGGTCAGGCAGAGACTTTTCGACTAAATACTCTTCTTATCCACAACATTTGCACGTAAAGGAGGCTGGGGACATCTTCCCATATTTGAACCAAAGGGAGAGTTTTATCTCTGTGGGAGCCCCAGAGACACAATACAAGTGTTTGCCTTGTGCTGCTCCGCTCCTTAACAAGGCCCTTACGTCTTTCAAGGGAACAGATTGCAGGGCTGTGCCAAAACTGGCAGCTTCCTGCAGAATTTGCAGGAGATGGCTTAAAACAGGTTGAAGGTGAAGAAGACACCCAGGAAACCACGAGTGGCAATGAAATGGAATGCTAAAACAGAGGACTGGGAAAAACTGTGTGCTAAAGAGATGGCTTTCCAATAAATTGCTAATTAAACTGCTCCGATTCTTTATCTTTGCTCTTTACAAACTCGCTTCTCTCTGGTATAGAGACAATAAAGAACAAAGCAAAACGCCGATGTGCCAAGTTGTGATCTCAGTGAAGCTGGTGGAAACACACACAAAACATTCCCTGAGGGGACTGGGAATTGTGGGGTTCGGAAAAGAGCCCCCGTCACACAAATGGAGTTTCATTCTTTGGTATGTGAGTTCATTATAAGTGGGTTCAATTATATTTCATCAGTGAAGAGAAAATGGCCTTTTCATCCAATGTATCGAGTTGAGTTGAATGCTAAGCACATCTGACGCAGCTTTTGGAAAAAAACAAAACAAGAACAGTAGCCATGTGAAAAAACAAACAAAATTACGGAGGCATCTTGGCTCCTCAGCGAGCTCTGTTTCTCACGGAGCCATCGGATAAAGAAGTGAATGAAGTACAGTAGCTTAACATGCACCACATGAGTGTGTGCGGTGCCACATTTGCTGATTTACTAACTCGTTTTGTTTGAGGGGCACTTGAAAGGCTTTGACATTTATAGCTCTGTAGGCAAATGTGAAAGGAAAGAATAGATGCTGTATCTCCGAGCTCCCAGCTGCTGGTAAATGTCTGCTCAAAGCGCCAGCAATCCACACGAAACCAGGAAACCAGGAGCTCTCTCAGCCCCCGAGCTTCCCAGGTCTGCCTGCAAACACTGTTAGAGCAAATACGTCAGCAGTCAGTGGGGTTAAAAATGTAAATGGGCCTCTCAGCGAGATGTGAGGTCTCTCAACGGAAAGTTGTCATGCCTTTACCATGTTTTCTATTCAAGCACTGAGCAGGCTGGATGCAGAGAACAGCCCAGAGCCCGCAGTCAGCAGCCATGGATCAGTTACTGAGCATACACCAGCTATCCCGAGACACTTAAAGGGATTTAGGATGCTTTCCTGGGCTTTAATGGCAAGGACAGTTTTGTTTCTATGTGAGTCACACGCTATACAAATGTTTATTCTGCCCTGTGTCTCCTGCTCCACAAGGGCCTCCCAGTTTCCAAGGATGTAGCACACACACAGAGTACCAGGAGCAGGACAAGCCTCGGGAAGTTTCAAACTCTGCACTCAGCCGTGTCATTTCTCACAGATGGCGCTTTACATTTTTGTTTGTCAAGCCTGAGAGCTTTTTGCCTTTCTAAGTCAGTCGGTGGGACTCACTTTTGATAGCGTGGGTGTTTCGAAGCTCTTCACTTCAGCCTTGGCAGCCTTGGCTTGGATTCATTGGTACAGCGTAGTTTTTCTACTCTGCCATGTGATGCAGCCCCTGTTTCCCTGCTGCCTGCTGACAGGGTCACTGTAAGAGTCTGAAGTTGTCTGTGCATCCAGTTATCCTCTGCCAGTTCCCCCTGCCTGCATCCTTTAGGATTTTTCACCCATGGGAGCAGTAGCAGGGTAAAGACTGAGGGCAGCAAGGGAAGGAGCAGGGTGGAGCAGGAGGTGAAATGAGATGGGGACAAGGAAAAAGCAGAGATAGCAATGGAGTGAGAAAGCAGGGAATGAAGGGGAATGCAATGATTAGGAGCAGCAGGGAGTGACAGAGAGATGATGACAACTGTTTTCACAAGAGGGACGTGGTGCTGATTCTGGTAATGTGTAGACTGTGTATGAAATACTCTTTACACATTTCTTGTGGAGTCTTGTTCAGCTGGAAACCTGCGTGGAGAGTACGTGCCTGCATTTCCTTCCCATGGAGACCCAACCACAGGGGAAAAGAGTAGAAAACTGCATGCTTGGATGTAACCCACAATTAGAAAGCACTGCTGGTCCTGTAGTTTAGACATGGTCTGTCTTAATTCCGCTCAGATGGACAAGGAATGGAAGGCAGCCTCACTCTCTGCCAAGCAAATTTGGAGAATTAATCTGAAAGCTGTTTTAAAGATGCTTTCAGGGGTCACTAATAATATCCATTCTTCCAATTACTCTTTGTCCTCTCCATCATCTCAGAGACTTACGTGGAAGACAAACTCCTGATGAAAGCATAGGTCAATTTGCACTTCTCTTCCTGCAGGAAGAGCTCAGCTAAAACCACTCAACTACAAAACTCATTCAGCCTCCCCTGGACTAGCATTATTAAGATTCATTACTTTCTACATTCACAGTCATGATCCCTACAAAATCAGCATCAGAGGGATAGGATATACAGGCATGTGTCCACTGTCCTTTCCCTCATTCCATGAAGAAGGGGCGCTGCATGCTGAAACTGCTGAGCCCTGGTTTTTCTTTTTCAGCCTCATAATCTGGTCCTCAGTCCCTGCCCTTCCTGTGTGCAGTGTCTCTGCAGAAGGAAATTCCCCTTAACTGCTAACTTTTGGGGAAGAGGCATCAAAGGAAAATTCATTCCCTTACTGAGGACGGCTAAAATAATCCCTCCCTTTTCCCACCCTACTGCAAGGGAAGACAAGCAGAGGTCCCTGGGAAAGTCCATGGCTCTTGTAGTGCCAGGTGCAGCACTGGTCAGTTGTTACAGTGAAAAGTGTTACACAAAAGTGGGATATTTCATTTCTCTCCCTGTTTCTATTTCTATTTCTATTTCTATTTCTATTTCTATTTCTATTTCTATTTCTATTTCTATTTCTATTTCTATTTCT
>JAWWMO010000011.1:4451853-4479907 GCA_035047845.1 Dendrocincla fuliginosa
TCTATTTCTATTTCTATTTCTATTTCTATTTCTATTTCTATTTCTATTTCTATTTCTATTTCTATTTCTATTTCTATAGTATTGTTTCACAAATAAGGATAAATTCCCCAGAACTGTTTGCTGAAATAAATCACACTTATCTTGGATGATTCTTAGAATATTTGCTTTATTTCTCTCCTTAGAGGTTCATATTTATCACATCTCACACTCAAAATATTTTTAATTAAGGAACAATGCTGTCACCGCATTCTTTTGCAAACTGACACAAGGCAGTGGAAGGAAGGCTGCTCTTCTCATTTTCCCTTGCAGATAAATGGCTAATGCTGTTCTCATTCTGAGGGTGCCTTTTGAAGCACACAGTTGACCACTGCCACCCACCACGCACAGATCAGTTCTGATTCCCTCCATGCATGGATCAGTCCTTAGGCTTTATGTTTCCTGGAAATCTGTATGACATCTTTAGTTTGGAGAGAAGGTCACCACTGCATTCCTTGTCTCAGATGATGAGTTTCTAGGCTTGATTCATGTTGACTTCTATCGAAAGGGAATATAAAATAGAATTGTAAGTGGTCTGATAGAAAAAAAAATAAATTAAGTAAAACAAATCATTCTTTTCTTCTGCTCCGATGCTGGCAATAAACATCACTGTAGCTGTGAAATGCAAATGAGTCAGGGCTTTCACTCCCTGACAGCAGACATCACATCACCAGAGAGATGGCCTTGAGATCCCTGCCAGTCGCAGTCACAAGCCATCCCTATGGCAACTAAAGCAGAGTAACACTGGGAAAAGGCTTGTTTAATATGCTCTAGCAGCTCAAAATCAGAGAAAAGTCAGCGCCACAGGAGCAGCCTGGATTCTGCAGATCACATCAAGGGCTTTGTCCCCCCAAGGCAAGAAGAATTGCTACCAGGTGACAATTCAGCTGAGCTGTGGGGACATACCACTGGATGTCCCACAGTCTTGGACCTTGGTTATCCTGCCCTAGCATCTGATTACACCACACAGTGACCTTAATCTGGCCCAGATATAAAGATTTCCTTCCCATGAAAAGAAAAACACAGAGAAAAGCCTGGAACTTGGGCGCTGAGCAGACAACACACCCAGGCTGAGGAGCTGTCTGGATGCTGTGAAACCCATATTCCTCCTTCCAGGCATAAACCTGCTTCCAACATGTCCTTTTACAGTCTACTTTCCACCCCATAGATACAAAAGTTTGTGGAACAATGTTAAAAAGCTGAAATGCTTCAGAATCACAGAATTTATTCCTGAGCTGGAAATGAGCACATATGGGGGCAAGCAGAGGAGCCAAAATCGTTCTGTACTTCATGTTGATGCCACCACTCCTCAGAGAACAAAAGTTTGACTTCTTTCCTCATGCTTTCAAGCTCCTACAGCAGGAATTGCTCTGTGGGTTGCTTTTTCCATACCTCCACTCCAATGCTGAACAACAGGCACTTACAAGGAGCCACTGCCTTTTCAAAATCCTCCTCTCATTTTTCTGTTGTTCGTTAGCAATAATCATAGGAAACGTGAGCATCATGAAAACAAAGCATGAGTAAGACAGCAAAACTGATGTGTAAGAAGGAAAAACGATGGACAAGAATTAATTAAGCTCCCATAGGAAAACTGGTATGTGCTCTGAATATTCTAAATGAAGATAAATAAGGCAGGAGCTTAAATTTTCCATTGTGTTTCAGTGTTAATAGTTATATAAATGACAGCTATAGTAATATTAATTATTTTATATAACCATATAATTAATATAGATGTAATTAATATTTTTTACTATAATACAATAATATATAACAATATAGTAAGTATTAACATGGAATTGACTCTAGAGAAGATATTTAATTAGGAGAAAAAGCTCCTAAAGAAGAATAAAGAAAAAAATAAAAAAAGAAGAAAAAGAGAAGAAAAAATTCCAGCCAGCTGAAGAATTCGTAGCAGTTTAAAATAAATCAGTGGGATGAGCAGTGATCACCAGTGCTGCCCTGGAGCCTTCCCACTGCTGCCAGCTCAGCCCTGCTCTCTGCAAGCAGCAAGAAATCCCATAGAAATGGTGGCTGGCCAATAATGAGAGTGGCCAAGAAGGCAGAACTGAGTTAGGTAAGGAGTCCAGACACATTCCAAAAGGAAGTGGAGAACCAGGGTAAGTAATCTGCAGTGAATCACCCACCGGAGCCACCATGGAAAAAGAGTTTATTATCTGATAGCTACAAGTGTTGGGGAGGGACTGGATCACCAGAGGACATCTGCACAGTGTTTTCATCAGCCTAATTGTGCCAACATTAACATCAGCCAGCAGGAACTGAGCTCAGTGCATTAAATAAACTTGCCAGTATTAACCTGTTAAAACTCTCTGCGCACTCGAAGGAGCCAAGTCCTTCCTCAGCCCACCTGGAGCAGCATATGGCACCAGCAACCAGATTAATCCTCCTAATCCGTACATTGTGGCAACTGGTAATGAGATACAGAGTTTTCCACCGTTTCTCATTCATCCCTTGTCAGTAATGGTTTTCAGTCCCTGCTGCCTCATGGAAGGCTTTGCTGAAGTTATTCCAGTCACAGTCGTGAGTTCATTTCCTCGCAGACTGGTGATTACCATCGTGAGTGGCAAACATCCAGAGTGTCCGAGGCTGGGCACCCACAGCAGTGACACTGGACCTCCAGAGTGTGGGCTCCATGTCAGGACACCACCAACAGGACACCAGCAGATGAAACTCCAGAGGTTTTTCCCAGTGCTGGGTCCGTGGAGGGTTTCATGGGAGAGCCATGCACTGCGGTGGGTTTTGTTATGTGTATCTGAAAGTGCATCCTTTGCTCTGGTCTGCCAAGCCTCCTGTTGCTGCAGTAAGCAGTGTAGCTGTGCTCACACAGAACAGAGGATGGAATTAGGTTTTCCCGGACCTGTGATTTTTTCCTTCTCTAATTGTTGGTCTATTACAGGGGTAAAAGAGGTCTTTCTTCCAATGGCAGACCACAGAGCTCTGCTGTAACATGAGGTCAAAGAAGAAAGTGGGGCTTTTCCAAAGTAATTGGTCTCCCGTGCCTTGTATATTTGTTAAAAGTCAGTTTGATGGTGTCAAAGGTGCAGCCTGTGTGAGACACACACCATTCATGGTCTGAGGACCAGCTGGGACTAAATTTTTGACTGAGACCAGGTTCCTTGTCTGGGACATTAAGTAGAGAAGGAAGTCGACAAGGAGGAGAAGCAAATATTGAATCCAACTTCACTGTTCTTCCCAAAGAAACAGTTTTCCCCTCTGTGGCCAGGACTGGCACAGGCAACTTCCTCCCTGAGTCTTGGTTTTCTTGGCAAAAGCTGTTTATTTTATTGTGTAATTTTTCTCCCGATGGGTCCAATCCCTGACTTGTTCCAAAAGTATTTGGCAATCTCTTCCTCGTCACCCTTTTGGTTGCCTCTGTGTTCTGGGGCTGCTCCTGGGGTGACGCATTGCTGCTGGGTGACATTTGCAGACATGTTACTGACAGGAATAGGGAGCCACAATGATTTCCTGAGGTGAAACTTCCCGCTAATCCGTGTGTGTCTGTGTTTGTAGATGTGTTGTTTCTTATTTTGCCCTGGCTTTCATGTGATGTCCCAGCCATACCAAATTACATCACCACCACCCTGATATCAATTCCAGTTATTCCCTCTGCAGACAGTCCTGCTGCTCACATCTCAGGGCTGGGGCTGAGGAGTTTCTAGTGGTCTCACCCTGGACTCGGGTACTTGATCCAAGCCCATCATCTCCTGAAATCAAGGGTTATCTCTAAAGATAATTTTGTCAAACAGTGAGGATACAGAAGCAGCAGCATCTGGTTTGTATCATCAGGTGACAAAGTTTCACAGTTTATTTAATCTCTTTAAGTGAGCCTTCAAGATAGAGATTTCACTTTCCTTGAAAAAGTGTTCCTACAAAGGATATCTTTTAGTCCTGACTTGACCAGAGGTGTGGTGAAATAAGGGTGGTGCTGTGGGAGGCTGAGATCACATAAAAACAGGCAAAAGTAAAGACTTCTCACATTGTCTGGTGTTCAGGGAAACGCAGAGAAAGTCGGATGCTCTGTGTGAGCAGCAGTGCTGAGCTGCAGAGCAGTCCTGCAGACTGGCTTTCACAGCAGCCAACCTATAAAAACACTTTAAACTGGAAGAAAGAATCAGTTCCCAGCAGGAAAATGAGGCTCCTTTCTGAACTTGATTCATTGGATGTGTCTATATTTATATGAGAAATCAAGATGACAGTATGTTATATTTATATATACTGTGTATTATATGTCTAATTTATAAAAAATCTAATATGGGGAAAATTGGTAAAAACAGTGACATTTTATTTTTTAATATTTTCAGCTTGCAAGACTGATAAAACCCAGTTTCCAATGCTCTGTCACTTTGCCCCAGATCTCTTCCCACTCACCCTCATTAATCCTCAGGAAACCCCTCTTCTCAGCCACAAACCCAAGGAGCCCCTGAGACTCAGTCCAAGACACAGATTAAATCACACAGGAATCAGAAGTCACCTCCTGATGAAATCTCTAGCTGAGAGTTTCATGCAATTAAGACAAGGTGTATTATGAAAGCCAGAGAAGGGGCAGTTTGGGAAAGCCAGAAGGGAGATGCTCCAGGTTTATGTTGTTTGAACATGGCATGGCTGCAGTTTTTTGAATGTCTATGGAACTGTTGAGTCTTAAATAAAACACTGGGCTGGTGGCTGGAAGGAGTGGAGGAAAAATGGAAAAGAAGTAGAAGTGGTACATTACCACAGTGCATAAAACTATTGCCAGAAAATATATTGACTGAACTAAATAATACTGAACTGGTGATGGACAGAAGTGTTAAGCTTGGTTGTAAGGTACAACATGTGTATGGGAATTATCTTTTAGTCTTATCATGACTAAGTGCACAGAGAGCACACTACAGCACCCACAGCCACCAACCCGCCTCATCCACCTTCTGTTATGCTGTCCTGTGCAAATCTGTCTGGGTGGAGTGTGTGTCATGGAGAAAATTACCATAATAACAGTAATAAAATTATTAACATACAATAACAGAATAAATAATTCACTCTTTTTTTTCACGTGCAGACAGTTTGGTCCAGAATTAGGAAAGTGAGTTGAGATGTTCTAGATGATATTTAAGGGCTCTTCCAACCCAAGACATTCTGTGGTTCTATGATTCCAAGTCTGCCAGAGTGAGCAGGAGGTAATGTCAAAAAACTGCCTTGGATAAAAATATGAGCTGCATTTTACTCCATTGTTCCAGGAGCCAAGGCAGGCTGGGGGGGAAGGCCCAATGGTCAAGTGCAAGCTGACAAGAAGCTGTTGAATGAGAACTGTTCCATGGCCATGCTCATTTATAACTACAGTTTCATGGGGGTTTATTGTCTGTAAAGGAACAGTGATTTTTCTATGGGAAGAGCACATCAGCCTAGAACCGAGAGCCCAGGGAACAGCAAACACAGTGGTGACAGCACTGACTGTTCTGAATACAAACTACATTCTTGCTTTGGTTGCAGATCAAATTATGGGTAGAAGTTCAGGTCATTTCTCTATGTCTGAATGAATCTCCCATTTCTAGCCAGCTGTTGGTCTTGCCATTCCATCAAAGAGTTGCTAAGACAGCAATGTCTTCTGGAGCATATTTTAGACCCGCTGTCACTGCTGCCTCTGCAGTGTGTCACTTGCAGTCCATCGCTCCCTTTTTTTCCTTCCCCATTCTGAGAGACCTTTCATAACAGAGATGAAGTGCTGGATTTGATGAGCCAAGTCCATTTTCTTACAGACACCGATGTCATCACTGTCATCCATTTCTGCTGAGTTCACCGCTGCATCAGTAGGAAAGAAAGAAAAATACATGTTTTCTCAATTGGATCTCAGTGGGGCATATTGACTTATGAATTTAGGCCAGTGAACTCTCTCCTTTTTCTGCAAGTAGAGCTTGCAACATTTCTCATATATGATTCTTCTAAATGGAAATATCCTAAAGGTAATATTGAAAACAACGATGTTACAAAAAATCATGCAGCAAGTATAGATTTTTGTTAATGCTATTAATCAGAGCCATAAAACTTCAGAGTAGAAAATTTTCATTTGAATGACTCATGTTATTAAGTACAGGACTGCATGTTCCCATGGCTCAGAAACTTAGTAAATGTATCAGTGATCCACAGAGAGAGGATGGATAGTTTGGAGGTGGTGATCTTCTTTTCAGCAACTTAATATGTTAATGATACAACTGCCATTATTTTTCCGTCAATGTTGCTGTTGCCCCTGCCAGACTATGTTGTGTGATCAGAGATGCAAGGGGAAGGGATACACGTGATTGTCCATGATTCACATTAAGGCTGGCATTCCATAGTCTGTTAAAATCTAGGTCATGTTATGGAAGCCTGAAAACAATTCATATTACACATATTCTGTAATGGTAACAGGCAATTCAAACAGAAACCTTTGCATGAGTCTATATATTAAAATCAAGCAATATTTTCTTGCCTTTCTAAAGCAACATGAAACATATCAGTGGGTAGCTCAGTGAAGTAGAGCTGGTGCCTTTATATTTAATAATTGTCAATGGATTTCGCTTATCTGGATTTCTCAAGTCTTCCCTTGAACCCTTGTAAATCTTTAGTATTCATAGTCTCCTGTAGCAAGGAGTTCAGTGGCATAATGCATGATGTGAAGAACATTTATTCAGTATAAACCTGCTATCTTCCAGCTCTGTACGACACCCATGGCTTCTTAAAGTGATATAATTTGAACAATCAATTATTTGCCTTCTGTGTGTCACTGTAAACCTCTACTGTACTCCCTAGTCATCTCTTTTGGGGCCAAAGAGTCAGAGTTTACATAATTATCCCATATTTACATCAGAAATGGATGCAGACATGAGCATATGTGCACACTCTCTTCTGCTTATTAGCACTGAAATTAATTGGGACATGAGGGATGCCCTGAGAACTTGTGCCCCGGTGGCTGCAGTGATTTGATATCCAAAAGCACATATTCACTGGTGTGGGTTTAAACTCTTGCACGCTGTGTTATGCAAACCAGGCTGAGAAAAGTGCAACAGCATCACTTCTTTACAGCTGCCTTGGCAGCCCTGAGAGCAGCGTTTGGGGAAGCACCAGCTCCTTCCCCGTCAGGAGGGCTGCTCTCTTGCAGGATGCGTGTTCCTCCCTGCTGTTACTATGTAGGAGAAAACAATTTAGAGAAGGAATAGCACAAAGTTTTTAAACATTAATAATTGATGTGTAAAAGGCAGTCATTATTTTTGTTAGCAATTGGCTTCTGGGCCCTACAAAGTCTTCTAAGTGAGGAACACACTGGATGTGCAATTAAATCCAAAAAGGGCATGGACTGTGTCTGACAAATCAAGCCCAAGTACAGCTGTTACATTGTGTTCTCTTATATATAAATATATATCAAGATCAGCTTTTGGTGAATGCAGCACAGAGCAGACTTTCAAGCTGGATACTGAATTGGTTGGAAAAAACACTGTGTTGGGAACTGCTGCATGCTCAGTTCAAAAGGATTAAGGAAGACAATGCAATGGGTGCTGCCCAAGCTGTGCCATGTGAACTCAGACCTTGGGAAGGAGGTGCTGGGACGTGGGTCAGCATCAGCAGCGTGTTTCTGCTGGGGACAAACACCACTGCTCTTTTCCTGCTGGCATGGGACAAGGAGAAGCACTGCAGAGCTCTGTCAGCCTGTGCAGCCTGTCTGCCATAGTAAATATCCACTAATATTCCCATTCCGATGGAAAGATAAAGCCTCCCTGACTTAGGAAAGAACTTATTGGCAGCTGTAAATTGGTTTCATGACTGAGCTGTGTCACAGCAACTCAACAGATCTCACAGCCTGAGGCTGATGAAAGACCTCTTTTCCCCAGTTCCCTTATAAATGTGTGAGCTAAAATAACTGCTTCCTATTCTCGTCAGTGATGACCCACAGCTCCTGAAGCAAGTGGGACCTCTCACCTCTCTCCACTATTGACTGTGTCTGCTGTTGCCAAGCTCAGACTATTAGTCTGTCTTCTCTAATGAGACACTTCAGAGAAAGGAGAGCACATAGTGGCTGCTAGCATGAAATAATTTTGCAATAACTGCTCCCTGACCCTGCTAAGCATAGAGGGGTTTGAGATATTTGGCAGAAAATCTTGAGGATCTGGAAGAGCTATGGCTTCTGCTTCATCTGTTCTACATCCACCTCTTAGTAACCCTAAAATTCTGTCAGTGTTGTGCCCCACTACTGCCACTGGCTGTCCATGGAGGTCAGGGCCATAGTGCAGGGCTGGAGGTGAACTCCTGTTTCGTGGTAGTTAACTAGCTAATAATGAGGAAAAAACAATACTATAAACAAATCAGCATCCATGGCAACATAGCCACTCACTCACTCTTGAACTTCTCAAAACAGGACTAATTAACTTAACCTTTTTATTTGCTTTTGGTTTTTGGGTGTTTTGTTTGGGTTTTTGTTTTGGGGGTTTTGTTTGTTTGTTTTCTATTTGAAAAGCTTATAGAGATGTGGGAGTGTCCTGGAAGTTTCTAATCAGCTGAGTCAGTGATCTTCAAGGGAGACTGTAATGAAGCTCCAGGAAGGATCTTCCTCTTCTATATTCAAGTTCTTGTATCCAGAATGTAATCTGAATTGCTCAGCACAGCAGCTGTAGCTCTTGGGGGCTATATCAAACAGATCCATGACATTGTCTCAGAGGAAATGCTTTTCTTATTGCCTTTGACAGTTAAAAATGAACTGCTGGAGTGTTCACTTGCTGGAGTACTTGAGTGTGTAAGTCATTCCAGTGTGACCTGCTGACACTTCCCCCCAAAGGAGGGTGCTACCAGTCTGTTTATATGGTCCCTACAACTAGACCAGCTCAACACCTTTGTCCTGTTTGTGAGTAACAAATGAGCACAAAGATCCACCAGTTCATGTTGGGAATAGGAAGTGAATACATTCTGGTGGGTTATAATCTTATTCCTGAAACTACATCAGCATTCCGTGTCCTTCTGTGGGCTCATTGGCTGAAAACAAGACATGTCAGGGAAGATTTCCTTGCTAATACTCCACTTCTGCGGCATTATATCAGGGGGAATAAAAGAGTACAAGGGTCTTCAATGAGGGACTTATTCCAGGAGACCTGTATTTGGGGTCTGTGATGTGTATTCACACTTTCAACTGAACTAATACCACAATTGCTGACAGTGCTAGCAAAGCTAATGGCAAGACTGCAAGTATCTAAGACCAGTTGGAAGCATCCACTGAATTGTTTTGGGGATAAAGGGTCTGCATCTTTGGGTAACTGAGAATTATGGAAATACATGGATCAAATCTGGGCTCAGGACTTGAATGTGGCTCTGCCCTTCACTGACCTGAATAAGGTAAAAATATGAGCAAGGTCATCACTTGGCTCAAAGAGCTTACACAGTTCCTTGCAGCCTTTATCATCCAGGCCTCCCTGTCTTGCTCCATCTGCTCCACTCCAGTGGTATTTTTAGCATCATTCACTGTACAGTTTTTCCAGTCTGGCTGCCTGACCTTTTGGTCTCCTAACAATGCAGCAGCAATGGAAGTGGTGCATGAGCAAAGACTGCCAGTGAAGTGGGATTTTTTTTCCAGCTCCCAGAATAACCCCCAAATCTGACCAACTCTGTCCCCTTGGAGCTGTTTTTAACGAGTCAAGCTGGGAGGTTTTTTTTCTATAAGGTTCTGTTAACCTAGAAATGGCTGCAACTCAGCTTTGAAGTTAACACTTCATTAAGATTAATTGGGGAAGTTCACACCTCTGCTGGGAGTTTGTCTAGCAGACTGTGAGACAGGAGCAGTCTGATTTACACGCCGATGCCTGGCTTTGTAGCTGTAAAGCGAGGGCAGTGACTGACTCCAAGAACAGTGCAAGAGCTGGAAAATGACCTTGCTTCCACAGCTGGGCTCCTCCTGCCCCTGAACTCACCACAGGGGATGATGCTGATCACAACTGTCTTGTACTTGCACTGCAGTTTCAGGTGCCAGCCTCGGGGCACAAATGACTGGGGGTATGTGATTAAACCTTACGTTACCACTGGTGGATAAACAGAGGTAAATTTTTCCATTGAGCTGCTGCTGCCTGGTATGAGCTGGAGATTATTCACCGTGAGGAGAAGAAGGGAAACTGGGCTGGCTCCTGCTGACACATGGGCTGTGACTGGTGCACAGTGTCATGGAGAGGTCTCCAGGAGGATGAGGGTAAATCTGCCTAAATCTGTCTCTTCCCTTTGTGTCAGGCCACATGATGGGAAGGAAGAACCCTGCAACATGTCAGATCCATCAGCACCAGGAAAGCTGATGCCCCTTTAGCCTCTTGGGCTTGGCTTTGTTAGTTTTAGGGGTGGAGTGGATGATCTTAGAATAATTTATGTTGGAAAAGACCTTTATGAGGCTGTGGCAGTGAAAGCAGGTGAGCTGCCAGCTCTGCTGGGAAGGCAGTAGCCCTCAGCAGCAAGGTAACACTTGATCTCATTGTTTCATCAGCCGTGTCTTCTTTCTCCTTGTGATGATTCTCTTGGATCAGTAAACCATCAATGTTTTTTTTCCTGGTGGTTTATAGGAGACAGACAAGTAGAGCTGGGCTGATCCCACGTGAAATAACCTCAAACAAACGGATGCTTCATCTTTACATTATCGTGTAAGAGGGAGTTTTATACCTTTGGGATACCCCTGATCAACTGTGACAGTGTAAGAGTTTGTCCTAAGCAGGACAGGCAGCTGTGACCACTAATGTCTTAAAACCACCAGTTTTTCCTTCAGAACCCTCTGGTGGAATAACACAGCATTCATGATGTTTAAACAAGCACTTGGGAAAAGCTGTGTGATGGAGACCTTTTCCCTTGCCAAAGTGGGGAGGAACAGCATCTCAAAGCTATGGTACTGCTAGTTATGGCAGAGTAAATAAGTCAGATCTTGCCAAGACCTTGTCAAGGTTCATATTCAGAACAATTTGTGCCCATAATCAATTTTCATTCCGCAGAGATCAGACGAGATGGTGTCCTATACAATGGTGCACCCACGGCTGAAGTGCTTTAAGTGAACTCTCCAGCACAGCAGCATTTACCTTCCTCAGTAACCCTCCGTGGTGCTCTCCATCAGATCCACTGAGCATTTGGAGAGGGTTATGATGAGCTGTGATATGACAAAATGAACAATGGTGTGTCATGTTTGCACAACAGCTTTCATACGTGCTGCTTTGTGCAAGATAATCCCGCGGCCTGAAGCCTGGAGAAACATCCCTTGTAGCCCAGTCAGCTTCTTTGATACAGCTTTTATCTCACCCTTTACTGTGTTTATTGCTGGCAGAAAACAAGAGTAAATGTATAGATAAACTTCAGGGTCTTATCATCTTGGCTGGAAGGGTAATCCTGGCTCTGTTCCTGTAAACAGCTGAATTCCTTCTGATTTCATTTGGACGAGGGTTTCATCTCTTTGAGTACTTTTTCTCCCCTCTATTTGCAGTCCTTGAAGTAATCACAGACTGCTGTGACCACCTGCATTCCACCGGGCACAGGGATTGCAGCTGAAGGCTCAGCAGTGAGCACAAGGAGCAATAACCTCCTTGGAAACTTTCAGACCTTTAAGGCATTTCTGGGACAGGGAACATGGGGGGCATTCATGGATCAGGGGCTGAAAACCCTTCAGGCACTGGAGGGAGCAGCTGAGGAAAAAGGGCAAGGCTGGCTGCAAACTCACCCTCTGATGCTAAAATAAGCACCATTCCCTGCAGTGCCAGTGGAGCATGAAGGCTAAAATCTAATATTAGAGAGCAAGGAGCATTACATCTCAGGGTTTTGGTATCTTCATGTTGTTTCTATGGTACCAGTACCTGCAATCTTCAGAAAAATATAAATATAATTAAATGATAGCAACAGAGCCACTGCCCTACTTCTATATATAGAAGCCCTCTGTTGTGTTATCATGACTTTGTATCTCATAAGGGTGTTTCCGGTTCAGTGAATCGATTTGTGGTGTCTATGGCTCGTACAGGTGGGAAAACAACACATACATTTATCGTTTCCTTTTTTAATATGTATTCTCCTTTTCTGGACAAATAATTATACAGATGAAGGTTCAGCTACTGGCTGCCCTAGAACTTCAAATCTCCTGTTTGTTACAGGTCAGATACAGGCCTGATGTTTACAGCACAAACCACTCTAGGATAGACCTGAGCTTGCCAGTGCTCCCAGCAGTGACCCAGTCCAATGGATTCTGGACTGATGTAAGTCAGTATAAGCTGTCCACAGCAGTCTGGGTTCTCTTGGTGTAGCAGCAGGTCCTGCTCAACCCAGAGCCCCACGTTTCCTGCTTTCTCAGCATCTTCTATCCAGAGTTATGCTGTTGATGGCTTTCAGCAGTGAACCCCTCACGCAGATGGGTATAACAACAGATCCTTCTACAGAAGAAATGTTTTGCTACATGAGAACAGTAAGACTGGCTTGTTAGGAGAAGCAGTGACTTTTATAAGCACCCCCCTCTGTTTTAATGACCATGGAAGTTAGCAGTGCAAATAATGATTGTCACTGCCTTTCAGATTCTGTTTGTGTTTGGTATAACATCTTTAATGTAGAAGCACAGGAGACCACATAGGTTTATCTGTATCTCCATCACTTGGAAATTGAAATACAGCTTATTTTAGAAAGTGAGCCAAGTGCTGCTTCAGGACATTGGTTAAGGATAAACAAGAAGTAATATCCTATGAGAAATATCATTGGAAATGGAGGTTTAGCTGCCCAGGATTGAGTTCATGAGGGACATCTGTCTCTTGAATAAGTTCACTGATAACTACTTGCAGGCAAGCCTGTGGGATTCACTAGACCAGACTGGACTAATCAAATGGAAAGAACTTTCCTGGTCTGGAGCAGAAGGCTTTGTGATTAAGGAAGAAGTGTCCTGTGTTAAATAATCCATCAGAAAGACAGCACTTGCCCAAAAGTAATACCCTTGGTAGCATAATAGGAGAACACCTTGCTTTTACACTTCGTGGTGAAAATTGGTTTCTAGGAGAAGTTACAGGTCAGGGCATCCTGACCATCGCTCTCGTGGCATCACCAGATGCATTTCTGCTTAACTTAGTTCAAAAGTCTCTTTCTGTGCCTTCTGTCCAGTGGGCAGAACACATTTCACTCCAAAAAATACTTTCCATTTGTGAGGCTACAGCAGAACTCAGAAATACTGCAGACAAGCTGGTTAACCTCTTGTGAAGATCAGACAGGAGGGAGAAGTGTTCCCTGACTGACATGATGGGTTGCCCCAACAGAGTCTTTATTCTAAGATAGTTTCGAGTTTCCAGATGTCAAAAGTTAAAATGGTAGTGAAGGAGGCTAGGGTTTCTTTTTTGGCTCCATCTGCTAACCTGGAAAGGTATATCTGTGCAGGCAGTCAGGAAAGCAGAGAAATTCCTGGTTGTAGCTCTTGGAAATCATTGCAGAGGCAAAGCCAGGTTATTTTGATAGAGGTTGTGTTATCATCAGAAACAGTCTGGAAGAAGTATATTAAGATGTGGGTTTGATTTATTCTAGGAGCAGGGGTTCAAGTCCAAATCCAAACCAGGATTAAAAAAGACTAGAGTATTCAGCAGGAGATTTTGGCTTCAAATGATAGAAACAGTGAGGGATCTTGCTGGCTTTGGTGATAGGTCAGGTTTTCAAATCACCTTGATTTTTGCACACCTCCTCTTGCAGATAATTGAAACCATCTTGTGTTACATATATGCAGCATGAATTTCCATTGGTAACATGTCTTCATGCTGAGAAATTGCCTTTTTTTTTCTCCTGTAACTGAGACAAAGAAGCTCCTTTTCTCTATCCCTGTCGTCTTCCAGCTCCTGTCGAACAATCTGGGCCTAATTTGAATTCCAGTGATGAGGAATAACCTGATATTTTGCTTACCTTAGTGAATGAAAGGTTAATTCTGTACATCCAAGATTTATACTGCATGCTAGTTTAAGGGCATTTTACCACACAGCTGGTGAGGGATTTTCACAAATACAAGAGAGGCCTGTATGTTATTTGTTTTAACTTTTCCTTTCAACTTTTTTTTTTCATTAAGTTCCCAGCTGACTGCACACTATTGAATGCAGCAATCTGTTTAATCTAGTTTTAGCCTTCCTTTTCCTGTTTTGCTGTTTACTTTTCATTCCATGCCAGTAGCGATTGAGGCAATACTGTGGGTCCATTATTTGTTTCAGGCATCTTGGAATATATGTGTTGGCTTTGAGCTGGGTGTGCATGCATGAAAGAAAGGGAATAAACATACATGTGGCCAATTAGTTAAATTAATGAAGAGCAATCTACGAAACTCCTTTTTCTGAGAATTTGGAAATACTGGGAACGTTTGCCATGTAGCTTTCAAAAACTTCAAAAGCAGCTATAAGGTCACAGTCTAATACTCCCTTCTGTATACTCGTGTCTTTTCTGAAAGTATTTCCCAACTTAATCTTCAGTGTATGGAGCAGGAGGGCAGAGGGGGGAATGGCAGTGTTTACGACCAAAGTGCAAAGATGAGGAAGAAAATTAAATCCACAAAAAAAGCGAATCTTTTGATCTCTGCTTCATTTTCCTCATTAACAACTTAACAGTACCAGCAGTTATGTGTTAACTAAACACTGGGTTTATGGACCCATGTCTCTGTCTACAGATAAGGGAAGGTCAAGAGGAACTAAGCTGATGCTGTCTTTGCCTTTGCACATTTTCCTTGACTTGGGACACCCAAACAAGTCAGTGGGAGTCTAAACACCACCAGTGATTTGGGTGTGTTGCTCCTTGTAGTAGGTAGAATATGATCAAAGATGCCTGCTCTGGATACACACAATCCTGAGAGGAAAGAGTCTCACGAAGGTGAAGGGGCCTCTAGGATCCATGAAACTTGAAAGAAAACAAAACACCACACTAAACCCAAGAACAGCAAACTGAACACAGCTAGCAGAGTTTGGGAGGAAGTGTTAAAACCCCCAGGCTTTACGTTTTTTCTTCTTTTTCATTCTTGAATTGTGGGAAACCCTCAAGAATCAGAAAAGCTGCAAATGAGAGGATGGAAGATGCCTCTGCTCTGTAGAAAAGCTCCTCTGTCAAACCACCCTCTGGAGTAGGGAGAAGAAACTCCTGTTTCCAGCAAGGTTTCTGCCTCTGGATCCACAATATAAAACCAAAGGAGGGACTTGATTTTGCTCCAGCTCTTTACTTTCGTAACTAAGGTTACTTCCTCCTGCTCATCCAAGTAGTTTCTTATCCTAATTGATAAACACATCCATCATTTGAGAACTCTACAAAGACATCACATCCTCTACATTCCATTGGCACTGTCCTGGCTTCACAGGCTTACTCTGTCTCCTGTAAACTCAAGCAGAGATGGAGAGCTGAGCTTGCACGGTGTGTCCTGACAGCCCCAAGGGATGCCTTGAAAGATCCTTCCAAAACACTGACCTGTCATACTTCATCCTCCTGAGAGTTAACTGTTCAGAAAACCCCTGAGCACCAGCAAGGAGTTTAAGTATGCAATGAAGGAGTCAAAGAAAGACCAGAGGTCGTAAAGAAGAAACAAAATATGATCTAGCCTGCAACTAGAACCTGATATAACATCTGAGGAAAATAAAAATCTTTCTCTCTCTTTCCATGTACAAAGTACAGAAAAATAATGTAGCCAGATTCTACCCTCCTGAAACTGCTCTGAGACACACAAACAAGAAACTTGGTACTGGACATGAAGGAGAACTTACGTTAGGGCAATCCCCAGAGGGAAATAGCTCCAACAGGCGTGCGTATTGGAGAAGTAAGGCATGTCCCTTATCACTGGTAGTCATTTATAATATAAGCTCTGAGTACACAGCTAACTCTGAAATAGTGCCAAAAATAAAAGGAAAATAAAAGAATAATGGTTCCTGAGAAGTCAGTATGCTGGCTCTTACTGATGTTGGCTAGAAACATGCCTGGGTGAACTGAATCTGGAGTTTAAGCACAGACAGGTCATTTCAAACTGTCCTGCAGTTAAGCAACACTTCACCCTGGGGAAGTCTCCCTTCCAAACACTTCCACGGTTCCACACAGGCTTCCTTTCAAAGCTCTTGGCTGTTCTCAGTGGGTTTTCTTCATCTTTACTCTTTCTGAAGATTTTGGGATGTTCAAGGAAGGTGCTGTATTAATTTTTCCAGATGTTTGGACTTCTGAAAGGCTTTCACCTGCAGAAGATTTATCCTGAGGAGAAATTAACTCCAGCCTTATTTGCAGAAGAAAGAGAACTGTACACAAAGTGAAGAATGCTCGGCTGCTTCTTAGACACTAACTTGAGCAATTCTGAATGGAGATCTGTTCAGGTGTTCTGGACGTTTGCATGTCAGTGTGCAGAAAAAGCAAGCAAATGCAAATGAATGTTCCTGAAAACAGCCGTGGAAAGCAAATATTTCTTTACGTACCCTAAAAAGACCTTGTTATAAGGATCATGATAGCAAGAGCCCAAGACCAACAGACAGAAGTACTACACTTGCAGAGCAGGAGATGAGAACTGGCTGGTTCACAGCAGAGGGATTGGGACCCTTCCCTCCTAGTCACCACTGTCCCCAGGGCAGCTGGCTGTGGCACCTCTCTGTCGCCAGCTGGTGCTACCACCAGCTTGCCAGATGCAGGGTGGTTCACAAATATAGGACAATTAACATAAAATAGCTGCACCATTGATGCCATCAGAGGAGAGATTCATAATTAAACTGAACCTTCATCTAGAGCCTGGAGAGGGACCTTTGACAAGGGCATAGAGTGATAGGAAAATGGGGAATGTCTTCAAACTGCAAAAAGACAGGTCCAATTTAGATATTAGGAAGAAATTCTTGGCTGTGAGGGTGGCGAAGCACCGGCACAAGTTGCCCAGAGAAGCTGTGGCTGCCCCATCCCTGGAAGTGTCCAAGGCCAGGTTGGACAGGGCTGGCAGCAACCTGGTCTAGTGGAAAGTGTCCCTGCCCATGGCGGGGGATTGGAACAACATAATCTTTAAGATCTCTGCTGATCCCAAACCATTATGTGATTCCATGAAGCAGACAAAATATGGATTTTTTTTTTTCTGTGCAAAGAAAACAACTATTTATACTTACAGTAAGCCAGACCCCCATGAACAAGGTTATTGTGCTTAGACCTCCCCTGAGATCCTTACTTCAGTGTTTTGTTTTAGCTGCATCTCAGCATCCAGAAGAATTTCAACCTTATAAAACTCCTTTAGTTGGAATTTGGGCTGCAGAAATCCAAATGCAGGAAGCCTCCCTGAGCCCTACAGCGTGTGGTTTATGCACATGTGCATGTGAGTGCATGTGAGTGCATGCATGTGCTCATCAGGGAAGCAAAAAGAAGGAACTGAGGCAGCAGACACATGACTCAGGGTGTGTGGAGATTGGTAATACAACCCCAGTGTTGCAGCAAGTTTGGCTCCTCGTTGTGCAGCAGCTGGGCTACCTCCCAGCAGAAACTGCTGCAGGCCACGTTTATGCTCCGTGGTTAATTATCCACGGGAGCAGGTAAGGGATTAGTGACCAGGTAGAGTTTCACGCCTGCCGATGGGGCGAACACTGGAGCTGCTCAGGAATATTTGGTGAGAGAGGAAATAATACAGCTTTTCCCCTGCTAAACCACAAGTCCCCTGCACATGAACTGAAGGGCGATTGTCTCCCTTTGCTGGAATTCGGTATGTGACGTGCCTGGACGAGAGGTGGTTCAAAGTCATGTTGCAGCACGTGCTTGGCAGCAATGCTGGCTCAGTATATATCTGTCCTCCTCTTACACCCGTGCCTGCCCCCACACTGCAGCCCACCACCCCTGCCTTTGGTGCCACTGGAAACCAGCCACGGAGATCCCTGGTTTGAAGAGCAAAAATAAACCCAAATTTTTAGGAACGCTGATTTGCAGCCAGATCAATATCCTGACCTGATTGACAGCATTGATGCAAAACCCAGGAAGCCCAGCAGAGCCCAGAGGGCAGAGCACAGACGTACCAGCAGCGAGGGGCAGCAACAGCTCAAGCCTGAACTACTGCCAAAGGCTTTGCATCATGACCCTGGAGCTGGAGCCACAGCTGGGAGAACAAAGCTCAGCCTAATCCAATCTCTGTTCTAAACCACAGGTTTAGCCGGTTTTCACCTCTGTCTTTGAATTAAGCAGCATGAATTTAGGTTTGCATCTTACACCCAAAGAAACCTTATTAAGCAGCTTGTTTCTGCCAAGGTAATTAATCAGGAGATGGCAAAACACTTTGTTTCATCCCAGGTTTCAAACTCCATTTGTCTGCTCTTCCCTGGCCCATCCAGGCTTTACCACATGCCGTGTGAACTGGGTATCGTATGGTCTCTTATTTTTAGCTAGAGGTCACAGCAACACAGCTCCTGTAAAGAAAACCCACTAATACTGTCTGTTAGTTGTTGAAAACAATCAGGTGTTAACAGGCTTAGATGAAATTTTACCTGCCTAAAATCTTTTCTGCTCTCACTTTCTTAGCTTTCGTTCTCTTAACCCGTGCTCCAAATGAAAAAGCACTGAATTGATTTATCACAAGAAAAATAAAAAAGTACTTGTTTTCCCCTCCTTTAGCAATATCTTTTGGCTATTTAAAATGTAGCATTTGCATCAGCTCACTTTAAATGTGTTTCCTCCATCCCCGATTAACACAGCTAAGCCTAAGTGTTGGTTGCATAATTTACAGATTGCAAGAGTTTTCTCTTTTGAAATTCAGTGAATTATGTTTAAAGTACTCAGGTGTCATTTTTTTATTACTAAAACAGAGTCACAAAGACAACTGATGAACAGAACTGAGCAGTTTTCAGGATCGAGTTCAAGCTTGTAAAAACAGATGAGTTACTAAAATTTAAAAAAAAAAACCCCAAACAATTCTCTGAAGCCCAAATCTTTTCCCAACAAAAACAGAGTAGTAGCTTTCTTTCTCTCTTTCCACATGGAGCATTATACAAGAAATGCAAAGTAAGATACGGGCATCTCTTGAGTATTTGTTGAAATTAGCATTCTGTTCATCACTGAATATTCTTTGTGCCAGACAGAACTGTGCTTTTTCCAAATAACTCCATCTTGGACTCTGATACTGCATGTGCTTACTTGATTATTCTGAATACTTCAGAGTACTTTTATAGCTCTCTCATAATGAACTGCCAAGTTTATTTTTAAATATGTTAATCTCAGGATTAATTCAAAGATAAATACATGCCCCCAGCACTCTGAAGGATTGATGCATTTTTAGTTTAATCTCTGAGGATTTTAGTACCATTTAGAAGAAATGATGGATACCAATTCAGTATTGCTTCCAAGTAGGTGTGCATTTCCACAAGGGATTTATGTGAATCCCATTATAGAAATGCTGGCATCCCTATTTTACAGTTACAGAAGATGCAAAACAACAGAGGACTGAGGGAGTGGTACGACAATAGAATACATTTATTTTTTGAACAGGACAGGATTAAAAAGTGCTGCCATATGAGACCAAGTATTTATGTGGTCTAAACTCTCTGCCAGTTCTGGTTTATTTTGAAAATTCTGATGGGCTAACTCTGAACAACCAGGCTTTGTGCCCTATCCATCACTTCCATCCCAAGTACATGTTGAATCCCAGAGCAGATGTGGGGTTACCATGAAGGTGTTGTGATGACATGAACTGCATCGTGCACTCTGACAAGCTCAACAGACACGCTTGCTCTGGGATAAATGTGCTGAGAAGAGACCTGGAAGTGTGCAGATCCAGTATTTCTGCTCACATAACCATGGCTTTACAGCTTGGACTGGGAAGAGATGTGGTCTGCTCAGGGAGACCACGGCTCTTGGGGCACCTTTCCCTTTCCCATCCTCATCCCAGCAAGCAGAGACCAGGGAAGTTATCAACGTGATGGACCCCAGACAGCGAGACTTTTTATGGCACCTTTCCTCTGTAACAACTATTTTACAGAAATCACAAAGCATGTTTTTCAATGCCCATCAATTAATCCTGACATAATCATTGTGTGGGTAATGAAAATAATTCTCGTTGCTTTCCTGTCCCTTCAAGATTTGTTAAAATCACATGAATCTTCAAGACTTAAAAGAAAAACAGCAGCAGTAACCTGTGAAGAATCCATCTGCTTTCCCATTTTAACGTGCTACGATCATTCCTCCAGCCCTGTATCAGCTCTGTGGTCAGCTTTCAAGAGAGATTTAAGTCCATCTTTGACCTATGAGCCACGGAATGACTCAGGACACCATTTCACATCGCTGTGTATCCCAGCTGTGATCTGCTGGGGTGCACACAAGGCAGAAGCTGAGACATCCTGATGCCTATATTGCCTTGTTTGTCACCGTTGTTCCTCCCTTAGTCAAAACTAATTCCAGTTTTGTTGATTTCTAGGGCACGCTGCTAGATCTACACTTTGTTAAAAAAAATGTTGAAAGTGGATAGAATTTGGGTGTGATAATGTGTGTGACAGAGCATGATGGAGAGGTTAAGCCTGGCTATTTATTGTAGATAAAAAAGTAATAGAATTGTAAAATACACATTATTTTTTAAATCATTCTAGCCTGAGGCAGGGTGAGCTGAAGAGGGTTTTTTTGAGGCCATACCAAAACATTTATATTCCAGACTCAATAATGTATCTATTTCATGTTGATAAACAATCTTAGGTATCACATTCGAAGTCTGGAAAAGTCAGCAACTTGGCATGTAATTTTTAAATCGTGACTGCTTTTCAAAGTAACTCTTGATGTATTTCCATGCAGTTTTGAGGAAGCTCTTGGAAAAGTCATTGATGGAGAGGAATCTGACGTGAAACTCAAACCGTTCGATGCTTGGTGATATTATTTTCATAAGGGCCTCCTACTCAGCATAAAGGATTTTGTTTTATTGCAGATATAGTAAGGTTTTGAGGAATCTTGCTCACTTATTTGGAAATCATCACGCTTTTCCATGATATTTTTGGAGAGGACTTGTACGTGGGCACGAGTGGGCACCTCCATTCTGGAGCAGGGAGCCTTCTGGCTCCCTGCTGTCATCCAGGGAGGGGGGATGCTCACTGCCAGCTAGACAAGAAAAAAAAGGGCATTGTTTAGGTGTATTTCCGATGCATTTGTGCCTAAAACCACCCTTAGCCAAATTCTGAGGGGGATAGGAAACCACAGGTGCACACGATGTGGCCAAGGCTCCCCTGGATAAGAAGCACCGGGAGGGAGGCTGGGATGAGGGCTGGCTCTTGTCTTGGCTCTGGCTGGGATTTACACTCAACTCGTGATCGAGGGGCTGGAACTGCCATTCCAGCACCATAGGGGTTTGTGACTCTTGTTGTTTTAAAGTTATTTGTGCATTCACTGTTGGCATTATGAAATTGCTGTGGGTTTTTTTTTTATCTCTGAAAAGCCAGACTTCTGAGCCACCGGCGCAGCTTCCTAATCACAGGAACCCCTGAACTTTAACTAGCAGTGTTATCTGAGTAGTCTTCTTTTAAGTGACTTTGGGGAAAAATCAGTAATTGTGGTTGTTTAGAAAAGCTTATATTGCAGAGCAAACCTGCTGAGTCACTGGTAACAGTTCAATTCCAAAGCTGGCAACATTTCTCAGGGACTGCCCTCTGTACAAAAATCTCCACATTGCATATGTGCGTAATTAACAGTAGATAAGGATGTTGGATTTAAAGGCTATGAGTGGAAGAAAAATCCCTCAAGTTGTACCCTGGCTGATTTAAAATGAAGATGAATTTTTGACAAAACACCATTTGTAACATGCAGTATGAAGATTCCCAGTGCGTGGGGCAAGGCTTTCATGATACCACTGGTGAAATCGAAATAAAGAGCACAAACTCCTTAGGAATTCACTAGAAACCTTGGAGGGAGCTAGGAATAAACCCCCCATGTCTAGAGCTTCCACTCGGCAAGAAAAATAAATGTTTACTTACTAAAGCATTTATTTCTAAATTGTCAGGTGTGGCTGCCCTTTACAGGAAAGCGGGTTCATGACTGGCAAGGGAAAAGAAAAAATTAACTGGAAAAATAAATACTGTGAAGAGGAAGGAGATACAGCACAGAGGAAAACTCCTGTGATAGTAAAGGGCAATGGATCAGCAGAAGTTTGCTGGCATGTGCAGAAATGACAACATCTGATTTATTCTTTTTTTTACAGGGAGAAGAAACTATTAAGCATATTTTAAATCATTCCTGCTTGTATTTTTGTCTCCCCCTCTTCTTTCTTTGTAGTTGTGGGTTTTGTTGTCGGGTTTTTTCTTTTTTTTTTTTTTTCTTTTCTTTTTTTCAACGACAAGAAGATAAACTGCTGGTTGTAAAGAGTGCTGCAGGGGAAACACTGGGGATATAACCACCTAATTATGAATTTCCTGAATGTGCAACATGACCAGGAGCAACTGGACAGGATTAGTGCTGTATGTTTCATCTCCAGCTGTTTCATGAATACCAATCTCCAAACCCTTCCAAGAACATTTTTTTTTCCATGGCCCTACTTTTGGCTTTAACAAAGCGAGCAATACTGCTTTGTTTTCTTTAGAGCCTGAACTGAAACAAGAGCTTTCAACAAAACAAACCCCAAGCAAACCTAACGAGCCAAAGAGCTGCACAGTGTTTAGGAGATTTAGCTGAAATATTTGTAAAAAATCAGAAGGAAGATCCTTCTCGTTGGCAAAACTGGAACTAACACTGCAGAGACTCATGATTATGAGACAATAAATGAGAGTATTTTCTTCTGCTGAAGTGGTCAGAAGTTATTGTTTTGAATAAGCACAACTGGTGTATAATCTTCACGGCAAGCTTCTTGAATTGGTCAAGTGCCAATGCTTTTTGGCAGATGGGAACTTATTTAAACTTATAAAACCAACGTAGACGAAAAAATGTAAAAAATGCCCTGTGTAAGTCCTCAGCTTGCAAATGGACAAACTGTGAAGACAATGGTGCTTCTCATGGAAGAGAAGGCAGCAAGAACATTTTCTTTCCATGATGCCTTTGTAAAGATTAAGAAACAGCTAATAGAATAACGTCCCTGACAAACAACAACTTCTGGTGTGTCAGAAATCATGTCTTTAGAATAATGGCACTGCCATTTAGAGGGCCTCTTCTAGCTGCTGCTGAATTTCTCTCTCTGGTCTTCTGTGAGTTCTAGTAGAGATTAACTGGGCATACTTGTTGCTTAGTAGTAGCTCCATTTATTTATTAGTAGAATTAGTAGACCTGCCCTTTAAATGTAGTAAAACAATGTCCAGTAGGTAACTGGTTTTATCACACTGATGTGCAATGAAGATACCATGCACGGCACTAACACAAGAGGCAGAGAATTTTTATTTCAGAATCATACAGAGGTTATTCCTTTGATCTTATCCCAAAAATAATCTTCTTGGGGCTTAATTTTTTCACATTATCGAGCATGAGAAATACTGACCTGTATTGTCCTAAAAAGGGGAAAATCTGCTAATTAATACCGTGAATACAAATTCCCTACCAAACTCGGTCAGTTCATGAATGCAAGACCGTGAATATAGGCTGAGTGAATAACTGGCATTCATTTCCTCTAAATAGAGAGGTACAGATAGAAATCCTGGTTGGTGCTAATGTTTACATGCCCTACTTATTTAAAAAGAGTGTCCTGCAGAATTTTGGATTCCCGGCAGTAAAAGTGACTATTATGAACTACATACACGTATCCAGATTTTCTTTCTTGTGCCAGTCTCCATGGGCACTATCTTGAAAATAAAACATTGTAAGGAACTCAATATGTTTTAATCTGTATAATCTAATTTGCCTTTGGCTTTCATTTTTTTCACATAAAAGAGTGAGAGAAGACTACCATGACCAGATAGTACTGTGTGATTTGAGTACTCAATTGTTCAAATTGCTCTAACTTTATTAGTTTGCGAGGTATACAGAAAAGGACCCCCCAAAAAGATCTTATTAACAATAACAAACAGATTATATGATCTTGGCTTTATTCTGTGAAGGAATAAGTTATGTCATCACAGGTGGGAGGGAGGAGAGGTGCTATATAATTAGGAGATCTTCCACTTGTTTGCTTTGAGCCTCCTGCCTATCCCCCCTCTCACCTGGCAGGGTGAGGTCCAAGTAAGGGATGCTTCAGGGCAGACTCTCAGCTTGCTGAGGGGTAACCTAAGGCAATTTTGCTGAGCACTTTTGTCTTTCTCCATCCAAGCTGCTGCTGGCCCTGAAAGTAAGAGTGTGAAGCTGGAGCTCGTGCTATGGGTATATGGAGGCAGCTCACCTCACAGCTGCTCAGGGGTTTAATAATGTACATGGAGAGAAAATTCCTGCAGCTACAGGCCAGCCAGTGTCTGAGTGGAACCCTCCACCCTACATGCTGGTGCTATGTAGTATTAAAACTGACTGAGGGCAGTATACCCCAGGTAAAAAACAACACAGTACTCAGCAAATAAATCAATCAAAAGCACGCTCTGTATGCTGTCAAACAGCACCAATGCCAAGATCTCTGCCTGCTTGCCTGCCCTCCAGGATACAGAAGATGCAGCTAGTGGGAATAGTAACAGCTTAACTCAAATCTCATCAGAAATGTGAAGGGAAGTATCCCGAGAGAAATAAAGACTGTCTTCACAGCCTTTGCAATGATGTCTGACCTCCAAGGCCACATCTCGATTGTACAGAGAGGGGGTCCAAGGGCCCCTCTCTGGCATTTGTCACTGAATAGGAGGGGATGGCTGATGGAGATCATGGCAGAATACAGGATTTAGAATTGGTCTGGATCCAGCCCCACTCAATGGTGCCAAAATTGTTACTATGGGATGGCTAAACAATTCCTACTTGAAAGAAGTGAGTAGTTAGGGGGTTCTGTCTAGTCCTGCTGCATCTGCAGCTTGGAAATGTCTGTCCTGGGGACCTGGACCCAAGAGAAAGACCAAAGAAGGATGCAGTGCTGTCCCTTTGTCCTGCTCCTCTGCAACAGGCACATGTGGAAAGGGAGACGGAAGAGACGCACTACTGCGTTTCTGACGCCACTTGCTTCCTGAATAAACAGAGAGATCTCGCTGTGATAAAAGATAAATATGTGTGTTATTGAAAAAAAAAAAAACTCAGACTCATCAAAACAGAAAAGTTAGTTCATGGCTTTGGTCTGTATTTTTTTGGATGATAGTTGAGGTCAGTCATTTTCTCCAGCGTGATTTGTCTGCCCCTGCTGTGTCACCACTTAACTTAATCCTTTTCCTTTTTCAGAAGCAAAAGACGTTTCCTCCTGGGGTGATTAATGCTCTTCCTAGATGAGCTGGCTCAGGGAGTAAACCATTAAAGAAATACTTTTATCTGTTATTTATGTAGGAACTTTCTGATGAAAAGCAATCCTTGCTTCACTGTCCCTTGCCCTCTCCCTGGGCTCCTGAGCCATGCCCAGTGTCTGCTGAATCAGTTCATGGCTGCTGTTCCCCCTCTGCTCCCCCAGTTCATCAGGGCAGCAGGGCTCAATAGAAGGAGCTCCAAGGAGAAGGCAGCAATTGCTCCAGGCCCAGGATGGCCTTGCTCTAGTTTTTTTTTGACTCTGCCCAATTCTGCAGTTCCAGGTGAGACTGGAAATGTCCTCGTGCCTGGGGCCTCTGTTTTGACTCTCCAAATGAGGACACAGCCTTTGGCCCATCGGATAGAAAAGATACAAATCAGTCCTGTGGTTCCACTTCCTTCCTCTTCTTTATTTCTCTTCATTTTGCTTTCTCTGGGTTTGATTTTGTTTACTCTTCAATTTAAATTTTATCTTTTCTTCTTGTCATTTTCCAGCTTGGGTCAGTGATTTTTTTCCATTCTAAACCAATGTCTTCACTGTCCTTTTTCTCTATCTTTTTTTTCTTTTTTTTTTTCACAGAACAGTCTATGAGACTAAGTAAAGGCTTTACCACCCTAGTGAATAATTAATCTCATCTGCTCTGTAACTCCATCCAGGATCATCAAAAAGTCTGCATGTTTTGGGTCACTAATAAAACAAAACATTTTTCTACTTTTAGATTTTATGCATTACAAAAGTTTTTGCAATTAACGACAAACAATACTTGGTGCTGGCCAACCATTTCACTTTGAAAAATCTTTCCCATGAGAAAATGCTTATTTGTTATTTTTGTAGGAATTATCTATTTCAGATAACTTTATTTTCATTTTTCTGTGTTTTGGTCATGTAGAAAAAAACCCCAAACCCTGCCTAGCTGGCCAAGATCCTTTGGCTTAACCAAGCTTTTACGCCAAAAAGGTTGTGTTTCAACCAGAAGTAGAACATCAAGGAGTCCTATGGGAAAAATGTTTGCATTGATATTGTAATGGAAACTGATGAAAATACACCTGGGCTGCCTCAGACTCCAGAGGGTTTTCCAGTTTCTCGCTCGTGGATAAAGTGGATCCATCACTGATAAAAGCTGTTGGGAAAAATAACACCGAGGATTATAGCAGTGGAGAGAAGGCAGAGCACAGGAGGTGTGGGCAAGGAGCTCCTGCAGAGGAAGGCTGGCTACCCAAAGAACCAAGGCCAAATCAAAAGGCCCTTCACAGCGTGGCTGTGATCTGTGGTGGGGGTGAGGCTGAGCCCTATTTTAAGCTTTTCCTGTAACCAGATTAAAGCTCCAGTCATGATTCCCACATGGCTCGGATGCAGCGCTGAGAGGTGAATGACCACCGTGGCTCCTCCAGATGCAAGGGATAAACTCCTCTTCTTTAGAGCTGCACGACTTCATAAGTCAGGGCATTTCTTCAGCCTCCAGAAACATTGCCTAGAGCTCCTTCTCCTCGCTCCCAGCCGATGGGAACATAGGAATGACCACACTGATGGGAGCACGGGCTTTTGCCTTCACAGCAACCCCCAGCAGATGCCAAGGAGGGGACACATGGAGAAGCCCTGGGGACAACACGATGACCCCAGCCTGAAACTGCTTGGGCGAGGGGCTTCCCTGCTGGAAGTGGCATTTTGGTGAAAGGTGGTACAATGTCCATCACAGCCACCCACCCCTGCCAGGGCGGTGGGGGCTGCAGGGAGGGCAGGAGGAGGCTCGGTGGGGGATCACTCAGGGGTGATACTTGGGAGTAATGAAGGGTCTGGAAAACATGTCTTGTGAGGAATGGCTGAGGGAGACGGGTTTGTTTGGTCTTGAGGAGGCTCGGGGAGGACCTCATCGGTCTCCACAACCATCCGAGAGGAGGCTGTAGTGAGGTGACAGCTGGACTCTTCTGCCGTGCCTGCAGCGAGAGGACTAGAGGAGCCTTAAGCAGAGACCAGGGTGGGTCAGACTAGTTATTACAAAAAACTTTTCCACTGTTAGGGGTGGTCAGGCACAGGTTTCCTGGGGAGGTCACCATCCCTGGGGGTGTTCAAGAAGCATCTGGGTGACGTGGTTTTGGGGTCGAGATGGTGGTGCGGGGTTGACGCTGGGACCCGCTGATCTTGAAGGTCTCTTCCACCCTCTCCTACGATTCCATGATTCCATCATTCTACAATTCCAAGCGACCATGAGCAAATCAGGCAAAACGCGAGTGGGGGGTAAGAGGGGAGACTGGGCAGTGTCCACCCCGCACGTCTGCCAGTCCCACGGTGGCCGGCGCGGTGTGGGGCGAGGCGGGACCGGGAAGGGGGATGCGGGGCGATGCGGGACCAGGCCGGGGGGATGCGGGGCCGGAGCAATGAAGGGTGATGCGGGACCGGGCGGGGGGGATGCGGGGCGATGCGGACTGGGAGATTGCGGGGTGGTGTGGGGCGATACCGACAGGGGGGATGCGGAGCCGGGGCGGTGCGGGATCGGGCCGGGGGAATGCGGGGTGATGCGGGCCAGGGGAGTACGGAGCTGGGGCGGTGCTGAGCTGGGGCGGGCTGGGGGGGATGCGGGACCG
Organism: Dendrocincla fuliginosa; assembly: GCA_035047845.1. Lineage (NCBI taxonomy): Eukaryota > Metazoa > Chordata > Aves > Passeriformes > Dendrocolaptidae > Dendrocincla > Dendrocincla fuliginosa. The sequence continues at coordinate 4,479,703 of JAWWMO010000011.1, forward strand.
GGCCGGAGCGATGCAGGGCGATGTGGGATCGGGACGAGGGGATGCGGGTCGATGCGGGGCGATGGGTTAGGGAGCCGGGGCAGTGAGGGGCGGAGCGGTGCCGGCCGGGGGCGGTGCGGGGCGGGCCGGGGGCGGTGCGGGGCGGGCCCGGGGCGGTGCGGGGCGGGCCGGGGGCGGTGCGGGAGCGGGCGGGCCGGCGCCCCAC
>JAWWMO010000011.1:4488061-4500590 GCA_035047845.1 Dendrocincla fuliginosa
TTCTTCACTGTGAGGATGGTGAGGCCCTGGGTCAGGTTGCCCAGAGAAGCTGGGGATGCCCCATCCCTGGGACTGTTCAAGGCCAGGTTAGCTGGGGCTTGGAGCAACCTGGCCTAGTGAAAGGTGTCCCTGCCCATGGCAGGGAGGTTGGAACTAGGTGATCTTTAAGGTACCTTTCAACCCAAACCATTTCATGAGCCTGTGATCCAGGCCTTAATCCTTGTTTCTTGTATGTCAGCTCGTGGCAGAATTGACTTGTTTGACTCTGCTCCACACATATTTATTTTTGCAACCCTATATGCTGCTCTAACAGATCTTTATTGTTGCCTGTTAAATTCACTGGTGCTTTCAGTGACTGCACAAATGATAAACATCCTCTGTGACTTCGTTAGACATACAGTGCAAACTTTTTGTTGATTTGAAGCCCATCCTGCAGGTCAGCGAGCACTGCAAACAGCATTCAGGGCACTGCACACCCATGACTGTGAGGTTATCTGAAATGGAAGGGAATGGTCTTGTTACCTAATTTAAGTGTCTTCTCTCTACAAGCTCTCGTGTGTGTGGTGTTTTATCTTTACCCTTTGCCCTCTTGATTAACAGAGCTGGATGTGCTTGTCCAGCTGTTCCAGCTGCCTTGCTTAGTGGGCAGGAAATGGTGATGTGGTGGAAATTAGGCAATTCTACCAAGTGCAACCAAAAGAGTCTCTGATCTTTTCCACAGCAGCCACTTTTAGCTTCTGGATAAAACGTAAGAGTCAAGTAATTCAGATACTTCTGTAACCACAATCTATGTAATGTATAAGGCGGCTATACTTGAATTTTTATGTGTCTGAATGGGTTGCTTCAGTGGATGTGTGAGAGCTGCTATGTTACTGTAAAGGCAATATTTGTGGATATAAAACTCTGAAGTTAGACACCAACGGTTTCACTTCCTTTTGGCATTTCTTGATCGTGCAGTCAAACAGGATGATATTATGCTCTCAAAAGTTGCTCTGAGAAGTTTTTCAGCTTCTCAGACCTTCTAGACTATTCCAGTCTTGTCCCTGCTAGCAAATCTCGGTCCTTTTTTTGTCTGTCTTAGTAAATTTTTATTCCTCTATTCCCTTTTTCCTTCCTGAAATATTCTAGATTACAATGTATTGATTTTGGTGCATCTTTGATATGTGGGTTAGTGCAAGGGAACAAAGGGACGTGAATAGGGGGCTATAGTATCTTCTGACATGTAAGAATTGTGAGGTAGAAAATGAGAATATGTGAAGTCATGTAAAATAATAACGAAGGGCATAGTCTGCAAGCGGATCAACTATGTTATTTGTGGCATTGCCATAATTTAAGGCTTTGTGATGTTAATGAAATACAAGCAAATACAATAAAATCCTCTCTTACGTGATCGTGTTTACTTGAACAGTGATAGTACCACCTTTGAGCAAATTTAATATAGTCTTGTTACCAGCACTGATGTTCTGCAGCTGCAAAGCTCTGGGTAGTGCTGAGGTGCTGCTTTCTGGATCTGAGTTAGCGACGTGGCAGCAGGAGATCTGTCCTTGCAGTTTGGGAGGGAAATGCAAAGCTTTGGCCCCGTGCCTGGACTAACCTCACATAGTGAGAAGATGTTTGCCACTCAAGTTACAAACTATATGGGGATGGCAGATTGGATCTGTCACCTTTCCTCCTGTTCTGTCCCCAGGAGAGTTATTTTCCATTAATTATACACATATACTTTTTTTTTTCTAAAGTGCTGTGGAGCAAGTGAGGTGTAACTATGGTGTGGTGTTTGCCTGATGGGCTCAGGAGGGTTGGCTGTGCAGGAGCCTTGTCACTGCTTGGGCACCGAGGTGCTGCCTGTGCTACCTGCCAGGACCATTCTTCCTCCTGATCCTGCTCCCTGGCAAGTGCAAGGCAATTTCAGGGAGCTGTATGCAAAAGTCAGGTGTTGCAAATGAAGCAAACTTAACAAGCCGACTGTCCTTGAAAACTTTGAAGTAGGTTTGACTGGTTCTTCAATGAGTGTTTTATAGTAGCTGCATACTGTATACAGTATCACTGATTTAGCATTTTTGCACATCTCTGCTTTCCACAGAAAATATTTTACAATATTCAACTAGTGCATTTTTGAAAAGCGCAAATGGATTTGGCAGATGGGAGGGGGAAGTAACAACTCTTCTCTCATCACATGCAAAGTGCACAGTTGGGAGGAAGAAACAGGAAAAGACCATTTTTATCTCTTTATCTATTAGACAAAGGTTTTATTTGTTTTTCTGCCAGCATCAGCTCTTCCTGACCTTGTTGATCAATATTGGCATTGAGGTTTCTTGAACCAGATATGGAGACTTTGCTGTGCAACCACTTGCTCTGCTTGACTGTGGTGTGGGCGTGGTCTGTTAGTGGTGATAGAGCCAGGAAAAAAGGCACTCATGAAAGGGGGAACTTCGATTTTACTTTTAATAGAGATGGGAAGGGAGATTGATAACTATTTTGCAAGTCCTTCTGGGACTTCTTTTGGAAAACTGTATGCATTCTGTTCACCCACGTTAGTGAAAGATGGGTAAATTTGGAGTGGTAGAGTTACGGGCGAGGGTTACAGGCATGACTGGAAGTGTAGAAAGCCTTTCTCGTAAGATGAGATGGAGAAATATTTAACAGGAAAAAGGTTCCAATGAACTTTACTATCTCTAAGTCCATCAGGGAGGTAAACACTGTGAAGGCGTACAGGACTGTTGAAGCCAAAAGCTGGTGTTGGCAGATGAACACGTGGATGCAAGATGTCAATAAATGAAGACTTTTTTAGATTTTGATCAAGCAGCTTAGTCCAAAACCAGCCCAGCTATCCAAACAGGAGCCATCTTACAGCAAGCAGAAGGACATAAATAATTTTAATGTACAGGACTTTATGCAAGGCGGTCAAAGAATACGTGGCTGTAGCATTCCCATATTTGAACAAGGAGTGTACAAGCAGCAGAGTGATTTCAGGGAAGTGGGAGAACAGAAAAGGAGCTGGAATATTGTGTGATGAAAGTGCTGTAGGCATTTATTGCAGCAGCAACGATTTTAAACCTGATCCTTATTTTTTAATGTATTGACATAATAAAAATACTTTTTTCCAAGTCTGCTTCCATCTGAAGTTAACGTGTGTGCAGAGCTGTACAGTACTGGTGGAGAAACTGCCATGGCTCCAATCTTAGTGGAATTTCACTTCTATGTCTTTTTACTGGTACTTCTATTTAGTAGAAGGTCTTGATGTAACACAGTTTCAGGAAAAGAGATGGGCAGCTTTCAAAGAGCTTTGAACATCAGGTAGAACAATGAAGGTGGTTTCCAAAACTGCTTTGTGAATGTGGTGGATTACTTATTGGAGTAAAGGCCAGAGGTTTGTATCCAAAACTTTGCTAAAGATCATCTCTAGGAAGGAGCGTGTTAACTTCAGTAACCACAGGCTTCAAAGCAGAATCAGAATGCAAGATAGATTTTTGTGTATGCTTTGGCTTAAGAAAAAAAAAGTTACAAGATCAGAGTTATACAAATGTGAGTTTAAATATATAAAAATCAAAATGTCCGGATTTATATTTACTTATAGAAGATGGAAATTATGCTGAAATACAAGGTAAAAGCTTTTAAAAAGGTGAAATAAATTAGTGAACAAATATGCAGTGCCAAAGTTGAAATACTTTTAATGATGAGGAAAGGAAAGTCTAAATTGGGTCACCTGCAACTTCAGAGGTGGCTGTAGAAACAACAAATTGCTACTTCTGCTTGCACCAGGACTCTGGAAAAGGAAAAATCAGCTTGTAGAGAGGGTATTATTGGACTAATTGCTTTGTAGCTACACCGAAATTGCTTTAATACTGACCCGTGGTGTTTCCATTCTCAGCAGAAATGCTTTTGTGTCAGGCAGAAGTTAATGTTTCTTTGGAGAAAGAAGGATGCGTTGAGTTCTTCTGCAGACTTTCATCTGAGCCTTTTCCTCTGCAACAGGAGTCACAGGAACTTGTTGACAAAGCTGTTTTCTGTGCTTGAACTGAGCTTTTGTTTTTGGGTGGGGTTTTTTTTGTTCCAAAGAGTCAAGTTTTACTTAAATATGTTATTAACACTGCCTCATTTAAGCTTATGTGATGTGCTTTCATTTCTGAGCTACTTGGGGGGGAAAGTTGTTTTAATTGTCTTTATGTTAATGCAGAAGTACTGGGAGCTTGTTTCCATCCATCAGAGCTGGAGATGGAAACAAAAGCCAAGCAAACTTCCAGATGGTTGCAGATCCTGGATCCCAGCCACTGCCCAGCACAATTCAGTCCTCCTGCCTCTATCATTTACTGCTTACAAAACACTGTGCAGGGCTTGGGAGCCCGGACTTTGCCTTTGTGAGCAGCCGGCTGAAGGAGGAAGGTGAACAGCGTGGTGGGGCAGGAACAGTCCCCGCAGAGTCCCCAGGCTGTGGCCAGGGCTCCTTGCCAGCGACATAAGGATTGGCTTGGGAGTTCTCCAGGGTTATAAAACACCCAGCTGTTGACTTTTTAAAGTTGTGTGACTGGGCAGCTGGGAGCTTGGATGGTCTGGAGGATGAGCCGTATTGACAGAGGAACAATGGTTTCACAAGCACATACACGTACTCCTCTCACCCCTCTTTTGGGGCTGTGGGTATGCACTATCTGAGATCCTGTCACTAATTAAAAATCACAGTAAGCCAGTGCACTTAAAAGTGGGGTTTGGCTTTTTTTTAAATTTATTTTGTATTTAAAAAAAATCACTGGCTGGGGAATTAATGAAACAACAGGGAATGACATCTTGCATTGTGGCCACTTGCTCAATTGTGGTTGAGTTGGTTCAAAGTGTGTTGGAGTTGATTTCATTGTTCTGATGGGATTTCAGCCTGCTGTGGCAAGGGAGAAGCTAACATGGGCAACAGGACCTAACTGAGCTTCAAGGGGTGAAAGTGCTGGGGGGAGACCAGGAGCTGACTGGAAGAACCTGTCTGGGAATGGGACACAGGGAGCATCCCCAGGCACCTGTGGGCAGGTTGGCAAGGCCAGGAGTACAACACGAGTGATCAGCAGGGCTTTATTTAATGATGGTTTAGTTTCACTGTCACCCCAAGCTGCTAAGCATTTCCTAACTTAGAAAGGTCAGTATGAAAAAAAAATTGCAGTGTAAAGATGTAGTTTTTAATATGGACAGTAAAACAGATCCTGTGAACTGATTATTGCCATTACTGGCTGGGACAGGCTGTCAATTTTATTAGGAAATAATTAAATAAACCTTGGTGAATAACCAGTGTGATAATTCCTCTTCTCTCAGTAGAGAGCAGAGCACTTAACAGAGGTGATGTATTTCATTATCCCCATTTTGTAGCTGAGGAAACAAGACACAAATGTGACAATACTGGATATACTTGTTTGGGGCTTGCTTCAGTTGAGGCTGGACTAGAGGTCTTATTAGTTTTCTGTAGGTTTCTGGGGGTTTCCCTCCCCGACACAGCCCTTGACAAGACTCACAGCATTGCCTGTGTGCAGTTTGGGTACCTCTGAAAGCCTCTCCCTGAGGATTCCTGACAGCTTGGCAAGACGGCAATAACTGCTTGCCTTCTGCTTAGGATATTGTATCTATAGGAAGGCTTTGTCAAAGGCTGACTTGCTGTGGGTAAGGGGGATGAAAATGGTTTCTTTACAAATGCCAACTAGGTCTTTGTGAGCTAATAACATTGTCAGTAGGCAGTACAGCATATGCTTTATTTAGTAAGGTTGTAGGTTTTTTTTTTTTTTTAGAAAGGGTAAAGTTCTTCTGGCTTACTTGTAATTTATATTTCTGGTGAGCCTGTGAAGTTGTATTTCCATAAGAGGAGGAAATACTGCTCACTTCCCCTGGCTGTTCCCATCCACTCCAGTAGCTAATCTTTGGATTTTCATTTCTGATGTTGTGCCCAGCTCTGATTTGCCTGGCTCCTACTTCTGCTCACTGGTTCTTGCTGGTCTTTAATATCCAATCCTTGATGGCCTTCAGACCACATAAATAAGTCTTTCTGAGGGCTACTAAATCCTGCTGGTGTGCCATGTGTTGGGCAGTGGGGCCTGTCTGTGCCCACTGGCTGATTCACACATGGTGTTATCAGCTCACAGATTAGGATCATGGGCCAACTCATCACACATTGAAGATACTTCATTCTTGACTGTGAACTCCCTTATCAGTGTTTTGTGGTACCAAGTCAAATGTTGGTAAAAGAATACACACCTGATAACGCAGCAGTTGTTCCAACCAAAGGTGTAATCTTGTCGGAGAATGCACTTGGATTTGTTTGGCAGGACCTGTTTTGTACAGAACAACAGTGCTGATTATGTTCATGTCTTTGAATTCCTTATTACTGGAATCCTTTGTTGACTTTGTGTTGTTTTATCTGGAAGCTGGGCCTTACTGATGGGATGTAATTGCTCTGGGCATCCTGCTTCCCTCTCAGCTGCTGGTGCTGGATCAGCATGGTCTCCCCTCCATCCCTCTGGTTTTGTGTGTCCTGTTGTTGGCAGCAGGTCGGGCATTTCCGTAAAGGCTCAAATCAAAACTTAATTGCAAGATTTTGAAGCTGACTTGGCCATGGGAATAATTCATCTGACTGTTTGATACAAGTGCATTTTTTTGCCTCTTCCAAATATGATGGAAGAATTTATTAAATGCTTTTTTCCTGCGTCATTAGCCCTACTTTCGCTTCTGTTTTCCAGTGGGGTTATACTGTGATTAGAGATCAGTCTATCTTAATTTATTTTAAAAAGTAGCTCACTTTCTGTTTTCTTGTAAGTCATGGCTGTTTTTATTTTTTTATCTGATTTGTCTTGACTTCAGCCTTAGTTTCACTTACCACATTACTGTACTTGTAGTTCACTTTTTTCATTATCTGTTCTGTTTCCCACTTTTACCTGTTTTTTTACTGCATTACATTTTTATTGTCTTTTTACCTTGGTATCAGATTAGAGCTAAAAGGGTTTTTGGCTAAAAAACCGTTCTCAAGAAAGGGAATCATTAATTTATCAGTTATAGTTGTCTTGTGTAAATGAGCTTAAAATTGTAACATACATAAGTTTTCTTTCAAGTCATTTTTCCCCGCTCAATTCTCATCAGTTTTGGAGAATTAGCCTTTGTTTTAAACCTAAACTGCATGTTCTGACTCCAGTGAATCTCCCTCCAATAATATTTGATTGCTGTGGTGATTGAAGAGTTCTCATGGGATGATCCTGAACTGGCTCTGTGAAGAAACTTCCAGCTGTTGGGTGTTGAGTGCACAAAAGTCACAAGGATAATAAAACACTGCTGTTTTTTCATGCATCTTGCATAGGTTGTGTGTATATGGTGCGGGAAGTTTTATTTGCTCTTGAGCTATGTTTGAATTCCCTTTGTGGTGTAAATCAAATAATTCTCTGAGTAGGTTGTAGGCAGCTGGGGAAGGAAATGGTTTCACAAGTGTTTGCCATACAGAACTTGGCAGATCACCTCACTTGAGTAGTTAAACATCATGATATGAAAAGAGGAGGTGCTGCAATCCAACTCCATGTGCATGTTGGTAGATAAAATGCTACAGGTGCATATCAGTCTGAGTTTGTGCCCTAATGGCGCAGCCCTAGGTTTTATGCTGCTACTGAAAAGTCAGGTCTGCCTCCTACTCCTTTTGTTCCTATTGCTTTTCTTGTTTGGGCTCAGCCAGTTAAGCCCCCTGGAATGGTCTGGAAGCCAGCCTTAGATACCTGACCTGCCTTGCTGCTGGGTGAGTGCTGTCCCATTCCTCCTGAGGTGCACTGCAGGGGGGACCCATCCTTGCTAAATGGACAAAAGATGTATTGTGCTTTGGCTTTAGTCTTTCAGTAGTTGTGCTGTTTGACATTAGAGTGTCAGTGATGGTTCTCCCTCTGCCAGTCACATCCCTGACCACCACATCCCACACTAAGGGAAAAGGGTTAAGGGAAGGTAAGTGCAAAAGTGTTACAGGTGCAGTTTCCTGGTCACCTCAGTGCTCTGCCCTGCTATGTGTGGGACTGCTTTCTCTGAGGGGTGTAGTGCACCTTAGCAGGTGATGTGCCTGTTAAAAGAACCAGCTCAACTACCTGCTTTTCATTTAAATTTCTTGTTCTCCTTCAGTGTTCGTTTTAGCTATGTGTCCCAGTAACTCTTTCTTCCTCCTTTGAAGCCGTCTCTGCTCTTGTTTCTCATATTTGAAGAGACAGGCTTTCACATCCCCTATAAAGAGGGCGTCAGGGAAGATCTTCCCCTTCTCCCCTGAACAGCTTCAGGCATAGGTCTTGTCTGTTTTCATATTTACTCACTGTGAAGCACATTGCACTGAGCAGCAGCAGCCCAGCCTTCCTGGAACAGCGTGTGCTGCAGGAGCATGTGGACCCTGGGGCTGTAGAAAGGCTCTCCTGGGGTCCATGGGCAGGGGTCCATCTTGGCTTCTCCTGTGGACAGGACATCCCTGACAGCCCCCATGACCTGAGTCTCTGCTGCATTGTTTGAATCCTGTGTGGTAAGAATATCTCTTAATTAATCCCTGCTAAAATTTGGTGTTTAGTAGCTACATAGGGGCAGAGCTTGGATGGGAAGAAAGGGTTTATAGATAAAAGTTGGTCATTGCTTGTTAATTAAAGTCTGTCTTTTGTCAGGGGTAATTAGTGCAGCCTTGGCGAGAGAAACAAAAGTTCAGACAGAACACAGCTGAGCTATAATCTGCTTATGTTAGAGCCTGAAATAGCAAAGGGTGTGTTTGACTTGAAGTGCTTGTCCACAGATCTTTGACTCCTGTCCTTATGGGGGAAGGGATAGTGAGCTTTGAAGTGCAGGCACAACTCTAATGCTGAAGTACCAAGGTATGAATGAATAACAGAAAGGTGATAGGTAGGTACCTTAGAGGTAGAGATAAAGGTGTGTGTTGGATTCCAGGTGGTGTAAAGAACTATTGTATTATATCCTTAGATTTATATCCTGGTTGGAAATCCTGGATACCAGGGTTCATCTGGAAAGAAGCATGCTGAGATACAGGGCAACCATTAATGAAATCTGTTTGGTTTTTCCACCCAAGAATGTAGCCCTCGGGTCATGTTTCCCTGTATATGTCTGTATGTATAGAGGTCTGCTCTTAAAGCAGTGGGTTTAATTGAGTTCAGCTGAGGTGCACAGCATCACCAGCACTAGGGGTATGTTTGTCCTTCCCACTGTTCTTCACTTGCATCACTGGGGACTTGGTTTCAGCTGTAGGCTTTGTCTGCTGAGGGGTGGGTGAAGGATTTCAGTGTAGGCATGAGAGAGAGCTGGGATGCCAGACTGCTGAGGAATGGGAAGGTCTGTGTAATGCAGAAAGAATTCCAAACATCTTTTTGGTTAATTCTGTTTTTTAGAGGACTGCTAATGTGACTTGATGGGAACTTGCATGTTGAGTGCAGCTTAAGGTTTCTGGAGCATTTCTAAAAATGGTTTTCTAAAGTCTTCCCTAAAATTGCCAATAATTGTACTTAAGACAGCTCAGCAAAGCCCAGCTTTTCTACCTTTATCATTTTCATGAAACTGTTTATAATACCTTGGCAAATACTCTGGTATTGAATCTGTTTTACCACTAATGAAAAAGAGCCCTGTGCCCATCTGATTGAATGAAATTTTCTCCTTGCTACTCAAAGACTGAGTTTTACTGGGCTTAGTATACTGTACTGAAAATGCCTTATTTTTCATAACAAATGCTTTGATTTTTTTAATAAGGAAAAACGTATTTCCATTGTATTTGCAAATTCTCCAACAATGTTCCTCTGCAAAATGTGCTGGTGCTATTTCCAGGACACCTGAAGGATTTGGGATGCGAGGTGTTGTTACTGAAGTAGTGATGGTGACTTATAATTGAAAAGCAGACAAACAAAAGGAGCTTATCAGAAATATTCATTATATTTGACAATTAGTCTCTAAGAAACTTAACTTGGGAAAATGCCTGAGGGGGCTTCATATCCTCTGAAATGCTCCATTACCTTTTTCTTTTCCCTCACTTTGCTTGTTTTCTGTAGTGGTTGTTCAGGTTAGAATAAAAATGGGAATTTGACAAGCATGTAGGTGACCTTTTCTTTCATGCACATCAGCAGAACTTGATTGTTTTCAAGGTATTTGCCCATAAAACTGTTAAGTTTTTAAGCTGTTAAAATGATGATGTCAATGATCTGATCAGCTTCAATGGTTTATTTAGATTGTACATTCATGACTGGTAATGTCAAGATTGGAGAGTGTTTGAGGGACAAAGAAATGCAATAATGGGGATGGAGGTTCTTGAGGAAATTATCCCCTAATGAATTAATACCTGTCTGCAACAGTTTGTCAGGAGGCTTCATGATTTTGCAGATTGAGATGCTGCTTGGAGAATAAACACTGAGGATACAGGGGAGTATACCAGTTCTCTGAATGTTGGAGGAAAACTCAGAATGCTTCCATTTTTTGATGTCATGTCTTTAAATGGATTTTGTTGCATAAAATTCTCTTGGAGGAAGCTTTGAATCTTGTGAATTTGGTTTAAGTTTGTTAATGAACTTCAGTGGACTGAGAAGATCTCACTGAAACTCAGTGGAAAGATTTTAGCCATTGTGTTAGTTTTTTTTTTTTTCCCCATCAGTATTACTTGACAGCAGTGTTTAGGTAGATTGTTTAGATTAAATTAGCAAGTGGTATGGTTTTTTATAGGTCTGTAGTGTGTTGTACACTTGAACTGATGATACATAATTAGACACTTCATTTTCCTTCCATTTGGCGTCTTTTTAACTAATTAGTTACTTGGGTTGCCTTATTTTGCACTACTTTATTTTCAGTTGATTAAGTACACTCACTTCTCTAAGGGTACAAAATTAAGAACATACTAATTGCACAACAATTTTGGCATGTGTCGATTGCCTCGGTGTCACCTAAGGACAAAGATTTCTCTGCTTACATTGCTGGCTCTCTTCTCTCTGTGCCCTGTGGGCAGATGTGTCAGAGCAGACGCTGCGCTCTCCAAATTCTCTTCCTCGCTCCTGCAGTCTAGTCAGAGCTTGTTGGCAGTGTCTGTCGTAGGTACTCGCCCTTGGAAATGTCTTGATTTCAGCTCTTAAATGTTCAGACCCATTAGCTCAGTGAGTTGGGAGGGCTGGTGGTGGGACAGCAGGGTCAGAAGGAGTGGAGACCCAAAGGTGCCCTGTACCCAGCAGTGTGAGTTACGCCTGGAGACAAGTAAGCTTCATCTGGGAGCTGTCGTGAGGTGAGTGGGCAGTTCTGGTGTTCCCTCTTGCTGGTTGGAGTAAATTTTGGTTGTGGGTATTGCTGTGACTGTATAATGTTCAAGTGCAATATTTCTAGAAGCAAATTTCCCCCCCAGGCACTGTGTGTCCTGGAATAAACATGGCTTTATTATAAAGTGCTTGCTCTGTGCTTGTGAGCAGATCAAGATGTCCTTTTTTTAATTTTTATTTTTTGCATTTTACTTTGAACATCAGTTATTGATGTGAGGCACCGAGTAGGCTCTAACCTGTGCCAGCTAACAAGGGGAAGCCAACAGAAATGAGAACACCACAATCGCACTTTTGTTGCTGCAGTGCTGACTGAAGCCTGAGTGTGTCCAAGCATGTGGTGTTCAGACAAGATACATAACTTCATTCTGTGGAGTTGTTTTTCAAAGGGAATACTTGCTCTTATGAAAACTGGGTCTGTGGCCGTAGTTGAGTAAATACCTTAAAGGGTGCTCTGCCGCAAGAGCAGCGACACTGGATGTTGTGGTGGACATTGGGGGAGGAGTTCAGTGTTGCACTAAGTCAGCCAAGGTTGGGAGAGTGAGTACCTTGATGTACACGTGCTGTCAGGACACAGGGAACCTTACCTTGGAATGGGTGTCCTGTAGGCATGAGCTTGCCAGATGTAGCAAATGTAATAGATTGAAATGAAAATACCCTTTGGCTAAGTCTGTGTTAGAATACTCCAAGAAGCACTATCATTTATGGGGTACTAAAAATGGCAGCTGGTGTTGTTTTGAGATCTTTTACAAATGGAGCATTAGCCCCCGCTTGTCTCCAGTGAAACCGCAGTGATTTGGTATTCTTATACATGAGAGATATTTAAATAGAGACTAGTGAAGATGTAAAGTGTAAGCGTTCTTTATTACTGGGGCTAGATTTGGATGTCTATTAAAAGAATAAGTGTCTATTAAAAGAATAACTTATAAACCTTTAGAGAAATGTGTTTTTAAAGATCCAAGTGTCATAGCTGCAATTTTGTGCTGTGAGAATTAGTGCTTTTCTTTCTTGAAGAAATGCTTTCTATTTTTTGTAGAGCAGCCACCCTTGTTGCAGAGGTGGCAGCCTTGGCTTTACCTCAGCTGCTCCTCTGCATTTAGCTTTGGATGTTGACTGTCCTCCTCACAGGAAGAGACAGCAAGCTACTGAAGTGTCAGTGTGCCTTAAAGGGATCGAATCCTGATTTTAATCGGAGTGATTGTTAAGATTTGTCTGCTTTTGGTTAAGAAATGTAAGCTACTGACTACTGTGGAAATGTTAGATGTGAGTCATCA
>JAWWMO010000011.1:4500690-4525261 GCA_035047845.1 Dendrocincla fuliginosa
ATTGTTAAGATTTGTCTGCTTTTGGTTAAGAAATGTAAGCTACTGACTACTGTGGAAATGTTAGATGTGAGTCATCAACTTGGATATGGTTTCCTGGGGCTTGACGCTGGTCAAGCAGGAAAGAGTTGCAAGGTAGGTATGTGACTATCCCCAGTATCTACATTGTGTAACTTAGGGGGCTTCATTAAAACCTTAAGATTTCTCTACAGTTACTGTTACCCCCAAAAAATCTGATTAGCAAGGTATTTGTTCAGCTTCTCTCAGCTTAGGGATGTGATAGTCACAGGGTCTGCAGCACCAGCACCACCCTACTGGCTGCTTCAAGACCTGTCAAACTTTATTTTATAACCATGAGACCATTACCATAACTTCTGACCAATTCCAGCGAGTGAACCAGCTCCATAATGGGACAGCTGGTGGAGCTCCCCAACCACAGGCTGGACCTGTCCTTCTTGTCCCTTCACCCCTCCTGCCCATGCTGCTGGCAGCTGCCTGCCACAGCTGGGATCCGGCTCTGGAAATGGGACAGGATGTTTGCTTTTGTGGAGTGCAGTTGTTGAGGAAATTAAACGAAGGGAGCGTTTGAAAGGGCAAGCCACCTCCATCAGATTAGGTCATTAAGGTGAGGTTTGTGGGCATACTTTGAAAGCACCTTATCAGGAGAGGCTGGGGAGGATGTGCTGCTGATAGCCAGAGGTGCTCAGAAAGCACCTTGCGTCACGTCTGTTTGGGCCACAGCGCGACGGCTGGGGTTGAGTACAGAGGATAAGGGACATCTTAAAGAAATCTGAAGGAGCTGGTTTCTCCCAAGATGTGAGGCTGCAGCCACCTCAGGGGGGTGTGCAGGAGGAGGGCCCTTCCTGGCCCCCCAAAGGTGTTGCCTGCCCTCTCGCATGCCGGCAGCTGGCCTGTGCGATGACAGATCGGGAGGAATGCACAACATTTTAAGTATCATAAAGCTGGATATCCTTTGCTCAGGATATTTCCTGTCCACAAGAATTTATTTTTCAACAATATTATTGGCAGAAAATCCACAGAATGGAAGCGGGGGAGGGAAAATTGCACACTGCAGAAGATGGGAAGTTTCTAGTTTTCTCATCTCAAGTGAAGAGATAGGCATTGGAGAACAGAAAAATACACACTCCTCCTCATGCAGTGGTAAACCACCAGCATGCCTAGTTGCACATTCAATATTTAATGATCTGCATTTATTGCTGACAACAATATACAGCGATTAATCATTATTTTCTTCTAAAGATACGAGACTTCTGATCATTGTGATGAAAAATTCCAAAGAGGGCTGATCCTCAGGACAGGGATAGTCAGTTCAAAGCTCTCAGCTCTCCTGCCTTCCACCAGGCTCTGTTGCATGTTTTGCCTTTGCGTTCGTAATGAATTAAAGCCTAAATCATAAAGCGGGGTTTAATTGGTGATTTGTGATCTGGTTAATCCCACAGTGAAAGTAAAGTGTGCTTAGCATTGCTGCCTCCTGCTCCCCCCTTGACGGCGGGGTCGGCCGCTGCCAGAGCAGCAGAGAAGTGCTTGTGGCTTCCTGCTAGGAAAATACCTTTGTGAGACTGTTTGTATATGCTTCCTTCTGTAAACTCCAGATAGAATTCACTTGATCTCATGAATGTGGCTGCGTGTTCTGGGGTAGCTGTTGCTAACAAAGACCTACAGCTATTAAATACAATGAGAACTTGTTGTTTACCATAAACTTCCCTTTCTGTGTATGTGTGTTTCTAGCAAGAAGTATTTTCATAAAGGATTTATTTGCCTGCCGGCGTATCTTGAAGTTAGCAGCATGTATGTAGCAATACAGTAAAATTTGCAGAAGGAACGCAGTATAAATGAAGAGGTGAGGCATTAATGGAGCACCCCTGTTCCATCTTCCCTGTGCTAATAAAAAGAGAAGAATTTGTAGGTGTGTGGCATTCTTAGGGTTTATAGCTGGGATTTGCTTTTGGAAACATGAGGATTATGGTGTGTGTTAAATTTCACCCATTTTCTCTGCATCCCCAGCACCCAAAAGGCTTCCTAAAAGAACGCTGAACTCACCATGCTGAGACTGCAGTTTTTGAGGCTGGACTAAGGTTATAACAGGAATCCAAGTTGATGAGAACATTTTAGTTGTGGTGCAGAAGTGATGAGGAATCTTTGGTATGTGCCAGTGGCAGGAGCTGCACTCCCTGGAACGCTGCTCTCTTGAGTGAGTGTGTGTAAGGCTTTGGCATGCTGGCATTCACAGCTCAAGGACACACTGTCAGCCCACAGGGTTTTGTAGCCGGTTAAATCCAGGAAAGAGGGAGAATGAGATTTTTTTTTTTTCTTGACCACTTCAGTAATTCTTTGAACTTGCTTGTTTCTGAACATGGCTTAAGCATTCCAAAGGTATTAAGATAAATGAAGGTATTTATACCCATTATGCAGGTGGGCATGAATGTATGTGTGCATACGTACATATCTCATGACTTGTGTGGTGTTTTCAAGCCTCTGTGATATGGGAAGAGCAAGACCCTGAATGTAGCCTACAGGAGATAAAGCTGCCAAGGGAAGCTTCAAAAGTAGTTACCAAATTTATTGTACTGGTGAACAGTAGCCTGACACTATTGTACAAAACAGAACCCCCTCATTTTCATTTTGGGGCCACTGGCATGCCTTGAAATGCTTGGTTTGGATCCAGCAGTGAGTTCTGTGCACCTGTTCTACATGTTCATATATTGCTGCTGATTAGTTTTCTTGACTATGTTTAAAAAAGTCTTTGTGACCTCTGCCTCCTTGACTATGTGTTTTATTTAACATAAAAGTCTAAAATAAAGGCTTTATCCTGTTGTCTGCCACAGCTATTTATATTTGGGATGGGGAGCTCACTTGCTCTAGTTCTACATTACCAGTTTGCCAGTCTAAGTAACTTGATGACAAATGTAGATCCCTGTTACGGTATCGGTTACAGATCTGACAGCTGGTGTATAATGTTTAACTGCACTAAATCAAGTGTTTTCTCACAGTGATCCTTCCTAGAGAGGGAATAGGGACTTCTGAGAGTGAGGTTCCTGTCTGAAACTGGTCTAAAAACCCCCTTGGTTTACCAGCTGAGCAGCTGTGCTGTTAGATACCACCACACTTCTGCATTTTTTTTGTCAGTTTCTGTTAATCTTTAGGAATTCTTAATCCTTTTACAACCCAGTGATGCTTGAGCATTCACACAGTGAGCAGAATGCAGTTGGTGATTATACGACCACTTTCTTTGTTTATTATTAGCCCAGGTACTGTCCCTATATAACAGGCAGGAGGCTCAACCCACTGGTGTTTGTCACCAGAAGTAAATTACTAGTAATAAAGTGACTTTGCTTAGTTTACCGATTCAAGAAGTGTTCAAAAAAAAGCCTTGAAGATTCATGTACCTTGATATGTTCTAAATAACAGATGTGTTATAATCTGCTCAGTTTCGGTGAGAATGAATCTCTCACCTGTTACTTCTGACTGAGTCCTCAGTTTAGATTTCTGTAACACTAGCATGTATGGATGAGGAGAAAAGTCGGATTCTCTTCAGCTTCAAATTCAAAGAAAAAAGTTTTGCAGGTTGAACTTCTGATGAAAATAATAATCTTCTTCTGCACTTCCTTGAACAGAGAAGATGCTGAGGGTGAAGTGACTTGTAATGGTGCTGAATTTCATATCACTGATTTCTGAGTTTGTAAAACTGTAGTGGACAATGATGATGATTTAGTGTGGAGCTGTAGCACTGATTTATGTGTTGTGCACTAAGCAGTGGCCTTATGAAGTGTGAGGTTTCTCTGTCACCTGTGGGATGCTGGGGGGTGATCTGTGATTTACATTATTATTATAACAGAGCTTGATGCAGCAATGTCCAGGAACACAGAAGAATATTAGAGAAAAATCTTATGGCTGAGTTTTCATCTGGGCCACTGGAAAAAATTAGTCAAAATTCATAAAGGATGAGGGAATTTCCTTAGTGAGCATCAGGAGGAGGATGAGCTACTGAACAGCTGTTGGATATTGGGAGGTTTCTCTGCAGCACACACACCATTGCTCATGTTCTCATCAGCAGGTTAAAGCTACTCTGAACACCCAGGCTGTCTTTCTTTACCAACCTGGAGTTATGATTATGCACTAGAGAGAGAAGTGGGAGGAGGAATATGTTCACATGAGAGGGAGTAGGAGTGCTTTTTACTACACAGGTCCATTACTATTGAGAGTGTTTATTAAAATTGTTGCATGGACATGTCATCTTCCTCCCCTGTGCCAAGAGGAATATGCTCAAGTGTCGGTAGAGAATAATATCAGTTAGTTTTACTTACTTTTAAACCAGATATTAGCCTGTCAAGTGACGGAAAATATGCATCCTCCCCTTAGAAAATGGGGAACAAATGCAACGTGCTTGAGTCTCTGGAATCCATGAAGGCTTTTGCTGGAAGAGCTGGTGTTAATGGGGAGGTGTTTGTCACTGATTAACTGTGTACTGTACTGTTAAGGTGGGTATCTGTGTGGGCTCTGCACTGCTAAAATGTGACTGAACTGGGTCAGTGTAAATATTAAAGAACTGAGATTGTGCTGTGCTTTTGCTGATAGTGCCTGGGTGTTCCAGCCTATTCACACACACACACTGAGTGTGCCTCGATAGAGCTCCCCGGGAGTAAAATCTTGTTGGGTCATGTGTCACTTATATCATTTGAGTAAAATTGAGCACAGCTAAATTTGACTGGGAAAGCTTTTTCCTTGCTCAAGTCCTGGCTAAACCCTGCAGGCAAACTTTTGGGTTTGTTCGTATTCTGATAATTCTGTCTCCCCTGTCAAAGAGAAGCTGCTGTTAAACCACATTGAATTTTAAAAATTTATTTATGTACATATATGCTGTATTTATAGATTTCACCTAAACTTGGTGTATCATTCTTTGCTCCATTAAGCTTTCTGTGAATTTATCTTGCAATAAGCAAAGTGAGATGCATGTCCAGGAAAAGCTGGGATATCAAGACATATAGTGAAGTGCTTTATATTTATGGAAGATACTGTAGGAAACATCTCTAGGGGATTAATCTTTCTTGTAAGTTCAGTCTTTTCTCACTTGGCTTTCCACTATTTGAGTTATGAGATGGATTTCCTTATATTTGAAGGACTTACATATTTTTTCTCACCTTTTTATTGGAATTCTTTTATGTGACCTGTGTATTTGTACCTTCTCCCCAACCCTCCAAAACTGCCTGCTCTTAGTAATTTTCCCCACCTTCATATACTAACTAAATCAGAGTCCATTTCTTGAAATTCAGGTTTGTGTATTTCAATATGCAAAGATAGCCTTTCCAAAATGCTTTAATTTTTGAATTCTAGTTAGAATTATAAATGAAATATTTATGGGAGACCATATTTTTGTGTGTGTGGGTTTGTTTGTTTGTTGTTTAATTTTCTTCCAGAAAGCTGAAATCCTGTGAATGGTTGTTGCTAGAAATTTATCACTGTCAAAGAGATTTTATTTAGAAGGACCCCAAGATAAGCTCTGCTTTGTTGCTGATGATTGTATTGTTGCTAGTCTGCTCTGAGGCTTCTACAATGGACCTACCCCCTGTTCATAAGTAATAAACAGGTTGTTTATGCCAACATGGGAAACAAATGAAGCTTATCTTCTGAAAATCAGTAGACAAAGGAGCAGAGAAAGAAGAGATGTTTTGGATGGCGTCTGTGGTACTGAGTTCCATTCTGGCTTCCATGTGCCTTTGCCATGCAGGATGTGTCCCTGTTTGTCACAGCCACATGTGTTGGTGTGCAACACTCCCAGGACAAACATCAACTCAATAACTCTTGTTAGTGCTTTGGGCTGGAAGGGCTCTCAGCGTGAGCTTTGACAGCAGCTTGCCTATGGCAAGACGAGCCAGGAAGTTTATGGTTCCCTGCTGTTGCCCTGGAATAGTGTGGGATCCATGAGGCTGGGGATGCTCTTATGGAGCCAGGGAAAGGGAGGGATGAGCTCTGGTATCTCACAGAGCAGAAATAAAACTGCATTTGTATTATTAAGTCAGGAACTTGCATTCTTTTGATCAAAACCCCCACTCTTGCGTGGTAAGACCAACTTTCTCATGGTTCACCTCTGCAGAGTACAACTTGGAAAAGGCTGCCCAGGGAAGTGGTGGAAGGGTTTAAGGCAGGATTTAAGAGACATTTAGATGTGGCATTTGGGGACGTGGTTCAGTGGTGAAATGGGCAGTACTGGGGTAACGTTTGGACTCAGTGGTCTTGAAGGTCTTTTCTAACCTAAACAACTCCATGATTCTTCCTTTCATTGAATTTCTTACATGTATTTGAATAGACTCTAGACTCTTGCACCTCTGATGATTGGTATGCAGCTATGAAAATGAATTTCTCCAAGTGTAACGAGGGAAAATGTAACTTCAGGTACATGTGATGTGAAGCTTGAAAATTGGTTTGCTTTCTGCTACTTGTCTGTTTAAGTTTTTTTGCTTGACTGGAATTGTGTCATTTAAAGGATGTGGAAAGTTAACTTGAGTTTCAGGGGTTTAATGGGCTTCATTGGAGCTGTATGTGCTTGTACCAATAGGGAAACATAAACAAGCATAACTGCCCCCTTTTTAATTAAATAATGTTTGCATTAAAAAGTTATTGCAGTTTGTTCTGAAATTTACCTACTTCAACTTCTGGTTCTTATATATTGTCTTATATATGTGTGTCTCTTCTATTTCCATAGCTTTATTTGAGGCCCTCTAATTATCTTTAAAATTTTACTTTCTGCAGAGCTGTGTGGGGCACCCAGGGCAAGAGGGCTGTTCTCCAACACACACAGGGGTTCCCCCATCACTCTGCAGTCAGGGGTGTCTGTCTGTGTCCCATAGACCACCTGAGCTGCCTTCCCTCAAGATGAATTTTTAATGGGAGCCTGCAGGTTAATGCTGACTAAAGGGAGTCTCTGTAAGCTTGGATGGTCAAATCTATATCCTCCAACTTCTTAGGGAACAAGAAACTCCAGGTATCCTTCTGCAGCCATAGTGTAAGAACACATTGTTTTTCTTGAAATTCTTTCTCATTTTCCTACTTTTCAGCCTTGTTTTAGCTTCAAAACAGGAGAAAACACTGATAGGGTATTTTGGATGATACTTTTTCAATTAAAAACCCCAAAGAACCAGAAACAACAGGTTGCATTGGGATTCACTCTTCATGGGGTTATTCCCAGAGGAGTCTGGATACCAATGGGGCTGGAACTGGAAGGTGGCACTGCTTGTTCTGGGATTTAGGAACATTCTCATTGATCTTCAGTAGTTTTTCATTATGTGAAAAGTAATTAGTATAAGGTGTGTTAATAACCTTTCAGTACTGCTCTTACCTGAAAGCTGTAAGTATCAAAGTCAATAGGTGAAATATTAGGAAATTTTAATTAACAATGGCTTGTAACTTATTAATGAGTAACTCGTATAACTAGTAGGATTGGGGCTGCTGCCTTTTGACTGCACCCAGGGTGTGAAGAGCATCCGTCCCCCTGGCCCTGTGCCATGAGGCTGCCTTTAAACCACCACTGCAGGGCTTGGTGTAGTTTGAAGGGCTGTTGGTTTCCCAATTCATAATACAAGTTGTCCAGTACTTCACTGTGCTTATTATTATCAAAGTATGATACCAATTCATTTGTATTGAAAATAATTCTCAGCTTTCCATTGCCTGAATGATTTGGCAGAGAGTGGGAATTAGCTGAGAAGGAGGGTGAGGATTCAGAATTAAATTGCTTACAGACCGCCTGAGTGTGGTGACCCCACTGGACTGTCCCTGCTCTATCAACACAACTTCATTTCTCCTTTAGTCTGTGTTGCAAACTGTGCCCCACTTCAAACAGGTAACAAAACCCAAAGGTTTTAAACCATTTAATAGATAACTTGAGCTTCATAGCTGCAGCAGGTGGCATATTCAGCACAGTATTTTTTGTCTAGATAAATAGAGACCCTTTGTCCCTTAAAGAAAACAACCCCCTTTAGTACTCTTATGTTTAAAGATTCAGTGTTTTTGATTCCTTGATGCTTTATAATCATTGGAGATAAAAATCAGATACCTGGAGTAGGAGAGACTTCTTTCTTGTAAAGTCCTGGATACCAAAATTACTCAAACATTTTATGGAACAATGATTTGATTTTGTGCCTGTTGTTTCTTTTTTGTTGGTGGGTTATGGGTCTTTTTTTTAAAAACAAATTCCTCTCTATCTCAAATTAAGAGAAGCCTTCATAGGTAGCACACTATCTTCATTTTCATGAAGCAGTTCAGAAAAGTACAAAACTCCAGCAAATTTTACTTTATGTTCTGTGAAAGTGAGGGAATAATGTAGAAAACTTTAACAACTGATGCTGAAAAGTTCTGGAGGGACGGGGTTTGGGTAGTGGGTTTTGGGTTGGTTTCCTTGTTAATAATGCAGTTTGAGCACTTGGATCCTGTGAGCACGGTGATAATAATGGGCTCAACTTTCCTCCTACATGAGAAACTTCTCCGGCAGCCATCCAGAGGTGCTCCTTGGCAGCGGCTGCTCTGTGTGAATGCCTGGTCTTGAATCCTGGGGCTGAATGGGAGATCTCTCCGAAGTGCTTTCCCACAATATCACAATGAGCCACTTTGTCAGTGCAGCGTCAGCCCGGAGTCAGGTTAGCGGGGAATGGCGACAACAGGAGAGTTTGTGCTGCACAAAGGTGTGCTGAAACCTGGTTGGAAGTGGAATTTGGTATGCGTGCCTTTCAAGCGCTGTAGATTGATATCTTAGATAGCCTTTTTTTTTTTTTTTGGTAGTTTAATTAGTGGTTAAAAAAAAAATCATCCCCACCCTATTGATTCCGGTAGATTCCTCACTGTGCAGGAACTCCAGAAGAGATAACCAAAGTCTTTGTGGTATTATTGCAGAGAGATGATTATTTGAGAGAGCAGAGTTGAAGGGGAGGGTATTTATCGACAAACGCTATGCTTATCAACCTGTAACCATGATTAATACTCTAGCTATTACATGGAGAGGGAAAGCAAACAGATGAAGCATTCCTGAGCCTTATCTGACTTGCACCTTTGTGCAAAACTTCTCTTTGCACAGAGGTTTTGCCCATGTCCCTGGGCACATGCATGGGTTTGTAGCCCTGATCTGGTGGAGTTCAGGACTTAATAAAACTATTAAGAGAGCATAAAGACTTTCCCTCCTGCAAATGGGATCAGAGCCCAAATTGACAACAGTTGTAGATCTGGATGGAAGGGAGTTGTTTTCCTCACACAAATTGTTTCAAGCAAATAGCAGGTTATTCCAATTGTCTTCAAGCTTAATGAATGTCTTTGGTGGTGGTGTGAATTTTGGTTGCAAGCTGCTTTTGTCAGAGTCAATACAGAGTGTAGAGAACCCAAAAAGGGTGATCATTTAATTAGAAAGTGTGCAATATTTTCTCTGTGCAGAATGGCTCTTTGCCTTTAGGGGACCTGTTTGTGCTGTGGGATGGAGGGCTGTCAGGGCACTGTCATCGTCCACTCCTTGCCCTGGCACATGGGGAGCCACAGCTGGGAGAGCTTTGTGCTTTCCGGCTGGAGATGCTGGAGAGGATGATGTTGTCATAGAATCACGGAGTTAGCCTTAAAAATCATCTTGTTCCCACCCCCTGCTGTGGACAGGGACACCCTCTGCTATCCCAGGTTGCTCCAAGCCCTGTCCAACCTGGCCTGGAACACTACCAGAGATGGGGCAGCTGCAGCTTCTCTGGGCACCCTGTGCCAGGGCTTCACCTCACTCACAGAGAAGAATTTTTTCCTAGTACCCAATTTAAATCTACTCCTGCTTCATGCTCATCCTGTTTGATGTGGATTGTGGTCTTCTAGAAAAGCACAGAGATTCTGAGTGCACTTGGTGGTGTGTTGTACAGCTGGCAATTGATTGGCATCCAGAACACTCTAACTCAAATGTCTCTGAGGATGGACAAGGAAGAATAAATTAGTTTGAAATGTTAATTGCTGCTTGTATTTTTGGATGTGCATAAAGTAATTTCCCTTAAAAAAAGGGAAAAGTTTGAAGTAGCTGCTATTTAAAGCAAGTTGGGTCAGAAATGACAACACTAAAAATCATGGCAAAAAATAATTGGCCACTGTTGTGAAGGAAGAGTTAACCTCAGCCTGTTGGTGCTTGGAAGAAGTGCTATGAAATTCTGTGAGAATTATGTGCCTGAAAACGTCTCTATTTTTGCAGTTTCATCCCTTGTGAGTCCCCTTTATCTGTTGTGATTAATATGGAGGAAGGTGAGGAAAGAAAGGTGTGAGAACAATGCAGGAAAGGAATATAAATAGCAGAAGTTACTAACTTAATTTTCAGACTGAGCAAAAAGCAGAGAAACCCCAAATGATGAGAGTGAGTTGCATCCAAGTTGTGTCTGTGTGCAGCTTGCTCTTCTGCCAGCCGTGCAGGCTGTAGCCATGGTGTGTTTGCATGTTGTAGAATTGATTTTGAGCAGCAGATGAATTTCCTGCTCTAATACTATTTGCAGAAGTGAGAATGCAGTGGAACCATTGGATTAGCTCATCTGCCTGTGGCTCTCTGCTCAGCCGTAGCTAATATAAGCCTAATAAGAATTTTGGAGATCTGTTTCACTCCTGATGTATTTTATTTCCTTAAATCTAGTTCCATTAGGTTTTCACACAAGTACGACTGCTCTGAGGCACGTGCACACTCCAGCTGTGGGTGGGGTGGGAGAAGAGAGGGTTGGCTTTTCCTACATGAGTTTTCACAAGATTTTCCCCTGGAAAAGCCAGGGAAAAACCCCTAGTGGGGTGAAGTTTTCCTTTGGTAAAAGACTCCTTTGTGTGCCAGCTTGCTTTATTCCAGTATTTCATCAGAACTATTATCTGCTGATTAGTACTTGCCTTGTGAAATAAGACACTCCTGCATGATGCTGTTTGACCTGATCTCTCTATTCTTGATGCTTGTTTCTGGTACGTGTTTGAAGTTACTTGGTTATTCCGTTTCTTCCTAAGGTTAGACTAGGAGCTAATTCCTGAGTTTTTCTGTTCCTAAATGACAAACATTTCCGATGAGGGGCATGCAGCTGGTTACATTGCAGAATGGCTGTTTACGATGAGGGAGTTTCAAGACTGGAAAACTTGAGGTCAAATTTTTGGTCTAAACAAATGCAAACTACTGAAAATCATCGTATCATTAGCCTCTGGATTGCTGCCTTGGGAATCTCATACCAGTGTGGGGGAAAACTAGGGCTAACTTTCCTTGATC
Source organism: Dendrocincla fuliginosa (assembly GCA_035047845.1). Taxonomy (NCBI): domain Eukaryota; kingdom Metazoa; phylum Chordata; class Aves; order Passeriformes; family Dendrocolaptidae; genus Dendrocincla; species Dendrocincla fuliginosa. Next base: position 4,511,936 of record JAWWMO010000011.1, read on the forward strand.
CTGTAGAGCGTTGTGAATCTCTTCAGAGATGGAACATACCATGGACATGGGAATGTGTTGTTATTTAAAATAAACTAGAGGGGAATAAACCCACTGATTAATTACAGTGGTTAAGTTTTGAGAGGATGTTTATGCTTTTCAGCTTGCTGGAGATAGGATCCAGCTACTGGTGTCCTTGTGTCTGTAATGGCACAGAGAGCAAGCAGCAGGCATTTCAGTACCTCTGCATAAAATGCCAGTGGCTTTGTGGGTATGTGTTCCCTCTAATCTGTTTTCCTTTGTCATAACAGATTTTTAGAATTGCATGTATTTCTTCAAAATTGTTATGAAGAGGCCTGTCTGTTTGGATGCTTCCAAATTAATCTACCGTGTTTGCAATTAAACAGGAAGGAATGTGTTCAGGTTTCAGTCGCTCTTCAGACGGCTGTGATTTAACTAAACTAATGAAGGCACAGCAGACAAGACAAATTCCAGACTGTTTGTGCCTTGACCAACCATCTGTGCACATACCTCCAGGTACTGCTCATGTCTCAAGAGGCTTTTCTACATGAACAATTATTACCACTCCTTTTTGAATTGGAGTGGCAAGCCATGGCAGGATCTCTTGAAAGCAGCTCTGTTTACCACTCTGCTTTTCAGTGAAAATATAATTGTTACACATGTTTTAATTAATCTTAAATTTCAACGTGTGCTGTACAAAATACAACAGGCAAGCAGAGCCGTGTGTGAGCTCTCTTATCTCTTGCACGCAAACACCAACATAAACTGGAATGTGCAGAAGGAGCACTCCCCAGTTGGAGGTTCCTGGTGGGTCATAGACCCATATTCTTAGTATCTGAGTGTGTGTGTGTACAAAGAAGTCTATATATACATGTTCTCTTGGTACATACTAGCAAATTTTTTTCCTAGTTATTTTTCTTTCTTATTCAAAAGCTTGTTCAAAATATCTCTGAAAAAGCACCAATTTCTTCAACTATATAATAAGCAGCAGTGACATGATTTGACACACCAGACTTTGATATGGTTCTTCAATTGCACATACAAACTCATGAAAAATAACAGATGGTTTCAAGACTATTTCTGTTTATGGAAGAATAACGTGCTGCAGGTAATGGCTCCTATGAATACTAAAGGATTCTTTTAATTTCTCATTGTATTTCGTTCTATTTCTTTTCTGAAGTCAGTTTTCTTCTGGAAACATTTCAGTCTTCCCCGTCTTCAGGGCTTGTGTTTCTAAAGCTGTGTTTGATTTCTCAGTGGTGCCAGGTTGGACTCCCTCTGACATGAACCCATGTTTCCATACACATTTAACATGGCAAGACCATTTTAAGGAGCTCCTACTTCCTCATGTCCTGATTATAACAACACAAGTGTTTTAAGGGTTGGTGAAGGGCAGTGGATGGGGGAACCCATCCATGTTCAAACTAAGAAAACTCCTCTCTATGGTGATCAGTGACAGGACCTGAGGGAATGGCCTGAAGTTGTGTCAGGGGAGGTTTAGGTTGGATATTGGAAAAAGATTCTCCAGAAGGTGGTTGGGTGCTGGAACAGGCTCCTCAGGGTTTCAGCACCAAGCCTGACAGAGTTCAGGACACATTTGGACAATACTGTGGGGCACATGATGTGACTCTTGGGGATGGTCCTGTGCAGGGCTAAGGGTTGGACTCGATCCTCGTGGGTCACTTCCAACTCAGCATATTCTGTGATTCTGTAACTGTGCAGGTGACAGTGGAGGGTTTGGGCTGGTCATGCTGTTAGGATTTGGTTTGGAGGATGTGGATCAGATACCACAAATCTTTCCTTGCTGTGGTCAGAGAACTGCCAATTGCTGAACATCCTTACTGCAGAACCTGGTTTGTCCCAGATCAAGCCAGGGAAAATGTCTGGAAGAGAGGAGAAATAGTCACCTCATAAGTGACTGCTGGTCATTAGCTCAGTTATATCATCAGACTTATGTTAGATTGTGTAACTGTGTTCATGCACTGTCTGTGTGTGAACTTCATCATGCTGAAGTGGCAAGGGTGGTTTTTTTTTTAGGCTGGAAAGAGAAAATTCTTCCTTTTTAAATTTTTACTGTATGCATTTCAAATCTTTAACACCAGGACTGAATGGGGGTAACTTCTTACTCTTTCTTTTCTAATCAGGCAGAATACACATAAGCAAGCACTACATGAATGAAATGTGTGTTCAGCCCTGGATTTTTGTTGCATATTAAATAAACCAGAGTATGTGGCTCTACTCAGTATCGGAAAGTTGTCTGTCTTCATTGTAGTACAAGTTTTGTAGTTCCAGATGATTGTGATAAAATAGCAGAACATGTTGTTCAGTACCTCTTAATGGTCTGCTGCAAGGACATAAAAATTGAGCCTTTGTGGAGAGCGGTCACAGGATTGAATATTCAGAACTTCTTCCTTCTGCCAGGTTCTCTGAATTTGTCTGCCATAGCTGGGAGAGGTTCCTTGGCATTGTAAAAGCCAGAAGTAGGAAGAAAATCACAGAAAGAAAAATGTTCCTGGCTTTCAGCCCCATCAATAGCATGGGTTAAACCTTCTAGGAACAGTAGAATGGCGTGCCTTGATGTGGTTCACACTGCGTTTGGAATTTCAGGAGAACTATGACATAACTTGTTGGGTCATGTTAATTGACCATACATGGACATGGGGTTTTAGATAGTTACACTTTGTTCTTCTGTGTGTTTTAATTTTCTCCCCAGTGCCATGTGCAACTAATTTATGTATTACTAATTCACATATTGAATTGATTTAAGGAAATGGAGTCATCTCAGGGATCAGCAGAAGGCTGCAGTACGGATTTGAAAAAAATCAGGTTTGCAGCAGTGGCTTGCAAACATCAGATGATGTGCAAGTTTGATTTGGGGACTGAAACATCAAACTGGGGTGGTTATTTCTTTCTTGCTCTGCAGCAGTATGGGAATCTGTGATTTCCATATTCCTGGAGGTAGCTAGGCAAGAGATGATCTCTTGCTCCATGTTGGCGTTGCTGTGGTGCGTCCCAGCCAAACCTTGGGAATGTAGACGTACAGGAAATATCTTTTTTAACATTTAAATATAGTCAGCTTTCTAGACAAAACCCCAAATCTGAGTTAGTACCTGGAAAAAAAAAAAAGCTGCGGGTTACTATTTGGCAGTTCATATTTTAGCTAAGGAAGAGTTCTCATATCCTGGAATGCGACCTGGCTCTTTGAGTCCTCATATGGTGTTTTCTTCCATCAATGTTCTGAATCTGCAGGAAAAAGAAACTGCTGATGTTCAGGCCTCACCTTCTTTGTATTAATCAACTTTGCATCCGCTGAGGTAGAGGAATGCTAGGCTTTAGGTGGGGTGTGAAAGCAAGGCTAATAAATCTGTTTTAAGTAGGATGGATGAGCAAATAAGTGTGTGAGGCCTCTTTCCAAAGGGTTTGGCTTTGGAGTGAAGTCTGCCAGTCTCACAGTGTCTCATCTGGCTCTGCTTGGAGTGAAATACTGCAAAAAAATCCCTTCCAGTGGCCAGCTGTGCCAGGAGCCTCTGGTATAATCTCTGGTGGGGTCATACCAGACCTGACAAACACAGGAAGCCCTTTTTATTTTTTTTTTTCGTATTTTTTCCCCTGCTTTCAAGTGAGGCAAGTGTAGACATGGCTGTAGTGACAAACCATTAATAAAGCAAAAGGAATGCAGCAGTAAAACTTTAAATAATGACATGTAGCAAATAAACGTCAACATATTGGTTGTTGTGCCTGGAATGGAAATATTACTAGGAAAATATGTAGCTTCAAGCTACAGTCTGGCTTTTTTTTTTTCTTCAAGAAAACAGCATCAGTGTGGTGCTTAAACTCTGTTAAAGCAGGGGCTTTCAGATTTGGAGTAGATGAACATGTCATTTATTTGGGGAGGGGGCCTGCTTTATATGGGTTTAAAATAATTCCTATGAATGTTGTCTTTGAAGATAATCTGTGTTTATATATGAATATGTACATATTCACACACAATAACTATAGATATATAAATGACTACATGTATGGTTTGAGATACAGTTGGCTATTGATTAAATCAGTCTGTTTCCATTGAAAGCTGCTCACTCCTGTGTTCTCACTGTTCAGGATTGGGCTCTTTCAGTCCTTTTCTTAATCCCAAACAGTTAAGAAATGGTTCAAAACCTCCCATGTTCTCTCCTTCCTTGTTAAACCAGCAAAACACCCAAAAACTCAAGTCACTCTGCCTCACTCCTTCCTCTCCACCCCCAAATCCCAGCACCTGTGAGTATTGGTTGTGGACTTGGATCTTTGTTAAAACCTGATACTGTGAAGTAAAGGGGCGCAAAAGCTTCAGGAAGAAGCTCCAAAACTTCAGGGGAAGGTGTTGAGCAAAGCTTCTAATCTGTCAGACAGATTTGTGTAGCCCATGTCATGGTTGGGTCAGAGCTTGGAGTGACTGTGCTGGACCAGAGAGCTTGATCCTGTGATCTACAGGAGTGTTATTGAGTGTGCTTATTCTCTACTTCATGGCTGTGTGCACTGCAGGACAGATTATTCAGGGTGGTGGTGACAGCAGGACTAAAACACTACCAGACCCTGGGACAAAGCAGTTGATACAGGCAGGAAATGGGAATTGAAACGCAGCTGTGGATGGACCATCCTCCAGCAATTGTCTCAAGCTTCTTGAACTTCTGTCCTGTAACTGAGTCTTAGATGAAAGGAGGGATTTAATTTAAGGGTGGATGAAAATATATTGCCTCTGTTTATATCTTGGTGAAGTGACGATTAGAAAAGTGGTGTTTTCATACAAATAAGAACACTGCAAAGAGCTGTGAGAGTTGTGCTAAATTTGGAACTGAGTTAAATTAAAATACTGGTCTCAAGCTGTATGGCTAGAGGTGACAGGGCCAGGCTTGCACATCCTTTGAGAAACAAAAGCACTTTTAGTCTTCTGGTTCCACTTAGATGTGAAGGGGCCTGTGTGATAACAATGGAAGGATAGATGTGATTCAGTCTGTGTGGGCACTGCCATCGCTTCTGCATCACACAAGTGGTCCTTTTCAGGAGCTGGAGAAGCAGCTCCTGGCCAGGCTGATGATGATCATTAAGTGGCTGTGCAGATGACAGGATGGTGATGAGCTCTGGAAGTGGTTGATGAAAATGAAGACAGTGTATCTCAACTAAACTATCAATTTAGTTCTTAAACTAAAAAAATAAATTAAAAAAATATATATAAATTGAAGCCTGGCAGCACCTGGGGGCTGAGCAGGTACAGGGGTGTAAGGTTTGTAGGATGCTGTGGAACCACATGCTCCAGCCCTGGTCGGGTTGGCTTAGTCCTTTATCCCCTCTGGAGCAAATGAATTAAACTCTTGGTTTATGGCTCCCATAATGCTTTTCTGGTGAGCTGGAGTTTATTTCCCTGTTGCTCTTTGACCGAAGTGCCCCTTGCTGTACTCTGGTGGTCTTGTGCCAGGTGAATACTTGGCTGTCACCTGCCACCTAAGTCACAACATTTTTTTTCTAGCTTGAATTTGGGATGTACATGAAATTATTGAGGAGGACTTTGGGATTCCCTGGCATGAGGAGTACTTAAGGAGGTGGCCTGCTCAGCACTGGACAGATGAGGTTGCTTTGCTTAGAAGTTCTTTTGCAGAAGTCCAAATAAAATACGTGATGAGATTGTCTATCATACTCACTAGGGCTGGATTATTGCCCCATAAACCAGCATGATGGTATCCTTAATGCTGAATTAAGACTTGTTTTTACACAGCAGCTTCTCGTGGTTCTAGTGATGCTCACGTATCACATCAGTTAGCTGTGAAGGGGGAGGGTGTGCTGGAAGTGATGTGTGATTTTTCACAAATCCTTCAGTGAGATCGTCATATTCTGTTGTTCTCTGTCTAGCACGAGATGTTCAGAGCATGGGGATGTGCTGTCCCTCCTGCTGCACCACAAACCTTAATCCTTTGGATCGTGATTAAATGAAAGTCAGGCATCTGCTCTTTGTGTTGTAGTGGCAGTTCACACTCTTTACAAGGCCCTAGAAAGAAAATAAAGTTGTTTGGCTTTGAAGTGTGGCTATTGAGTGAAATTGCTGTAACATCTTAACCATGTGGGTGACGTAGTTCCAAGAGCTGTGGTAGCAAACAGGGTGCTGATTTTTAGGAAAGCAGCAAAGCTCTCTCAAAGTATCTCACAACTCGCCTATTTAAGTGGTGAGGGCTGAGGATTCTCATTGTGGGAAAGAGTGGAAATCTGGCTAGTTGGTTTTTAGAAGTCTTGCATGAAGGCTTGACTTTCCATGCTCTTGATCTAACATTTAAAACCTCTTTTAGTGTTCCCATGTGTCATCCTGGTACAAAACCCAGGGCTCCTGCTTAAGCTGCTTAATGGCAAAATGACCTCCTAAAATGCAAGTGGGTTTTTCAGGGTCTTTAACTGCTGTTTTTTTTTCTTTCAGGAAGTCTGTTGCGGAAGATTCTCCATGAATGTACGTCACAATGATGATGACCGACCAAATCCCGCTGGAGCTGCCGCCGTTGCTGAACGGGGAGGTAGCCATGATGCCTCACATTGTGAATGGAGATGCATCACAGCAGGTCAGTGAGCCTGGCAGGGACTGGCTGCTTTAAATGAACGACCTGTGAGCCAGCAAGGGGGTTTTTAGGACTGGGAAGATGGCTTTCCTTGGCACTGGGGCGGGCAGGGTGTTTCCTGGGATGTAGAACTCTGTGCTTGCAGTGAAAAGACATTAAAACACTGATTGAAGTGTACCATTAAATTGAATGTGTTTATTTGCATATGTGCTCATTGAAGTAAAAATAATGGGATTGAAATAATGGCTATAAGTGCTGCATATTTGCAGACTTTGCAGAAAGTTAGTCTTATGATTTACTTCTGTTAACACTTGTCCAGACATCTTATTAGTGTGTGTGATGAGACTTTAAGATCTTAAAAATGCTGAGACTGGAAAGAAGGGAGAGTAGGAAAGAAAGGGAGAATAGCAGTGATGTGTGTTATTCTTTGCTTACCTGAAAGTACTGATCTCAGCAGGCCTGTGCACCAGCCTGTGCTTCATTATAAGAAGCAGATGTGAATTTTGAGTGGGTTTTTAAAGGAAGGTAAGTTTACAGTTGCTCTCATTTTTTTTTCTGGGAGATAGTCTCTAATAAGCTTGTTCAGAGGTTGGTAGAATGACCAAAAGATCATAATAATGCCTTCATGCTGGGATACATGCCGTAGGTTCAAGCTGGTAAGTGGTAGGTTCCCAGACTTGTCATGGCATTAAGATTTCTCTATATAGAGCATCTATCCTGACAGTTTTTCTCTGTTACTCAATTTGGTTCTCTCCTGATGTGAGACATTTCAGCCAAGCATTTTGATGAAGGCAGAAGCAAGCTGTCCTTGAATCAATATAAAATGCTGTTCTCTTACTTCTCATTCTCCTCCCAAGCTACATTTTGAGCTAGAGCAACATCAAGAGGAAGAGTAATTTTTGCTTTCATTATAAGCTTGAGTCTGCTTTTTTATTAGGATTGTCATTATGATGTAGATTTTCATCATTGTGGTTCATTATTTTTTTGAAGTCATTTCTGCACAGTGTGCTTTGACTTGAAAAAACAGAAAAGAAAGGTTTTAATGGTTGTACTTATCAAGTCCAATATTAATATGCTTAAGCAAAGGAACAATCTTATTGATACTGGATGGGATAATTGCTCTTTAAACACACCCATTCCTCCTTGCTGGGAACCATTTTTCAGATCAAACTGTCCTATAGGTCCTTCTGTATTGCAGAAAGAGTAAGTGAACTGCCCTCCTTTGAGATAGGGCTCTAAGCCCAGTATTTCAATTTCCCCATCCTTGATGATTCAGCAGCCTTGCTTGTCAGATGCCTCTGTTGCCTTTAAAGTAGTTTCTCAGCTAATGTTTTGCAGTAAAAAGAATTGCTGGTGCACAGGAAGCACATTGCTACTTGCTTTTGCTGGGCTATACAATTGTGACTCAGCAGAACAATTCTGGGCAAGGTCCCTCTTCTGCTTAAATGTTTGCTGGATGATGCTTTTAGACCCTATCACCTTATCTCTTTTAAGTACTTGTGGCTGGAATATGAGTTTTCTGTGAGACTTTTTTGGCCTGTACTCTGTGCCCTCATCTATTGCAAAGCTAAACTACCATTGTGCTTTATCATTTTCATCCTATTCCTGAAGCTTTAGTTGATGTCTTGGCTTTTCAAAAGTACAGCTCTAAAATGGAGTGAAATTGAAATAAATGCCTTGATCTTGCAAATGGATTGTGTTAACTGTTCCTAACATGATTTATTACAATGTAGAAGTGAATGTTAAGTGTTTGAAAGAGATTTATCTTAGCTATTTGCAAGGTGGGAACAGCCTTCAGGATAGACTTGCAGAGGAATGACTTCCTTAATAAGAAAGATGGTTTATAATACTCCATAAAGATATGCTAGTTTTAGAAGGACTTGTGCTTTTACAGGGTGTAATTACAGTCTCCATCAGAAGCTGGTGGTGAGAAAGCACCATGGCTGAGCTGATGGAAGACAAGGCATGTGGAGTTTTCCAGGCTGCAATGTGGCCAGCAGGCAGATCAGTGCCTCGTGCCTTGGAGCTGACAGAATGGAGGGTCTGATGGGATGCTCTGGGCGCACTTGCTGTTGTTCACCCTTATGTGTTACTGGATTTGTGAAGCCTCAGCTGTGCCAGCAGGATAGAGCTGTGCTGTGAGCTGTGCCTGGAAATGCTGAGCTCCAGAGAAAAGCCCTTTCTCAAAAGACCCATTCTGAAATACGTAGAAGAAAGACTGGAGCTGGTGAAACACCTTGGCTGTGCCAGCAGCCAGCTGGAGGGTGATGCAAAAGGCAATTCTGCCAGTGAACAGTCCTGGAGTGTAAGGCAATTGCATGGGAATGTTCATTTGCTTTATCTTCCTGAGGGTAAGTGCTGCAGAGCTGTACAGGGCAGGGTGAGGAATGTCTCTGCCTGCTTGACAGTAATCCCTCTTCCCTAGACTACTCAAAATGGCATTTTTAGCACTGACTTTTTTTTTTTAAGTTTCCCACACTTTATTTTCACTGCTGCTGACTGTATTTAATGCTTTCATGTCCATTCCAGAGCTGCTGCTTACTCTGTTTCTGCTTCTAATCCACTTGTAACTCCTTTGGGGATTCAGGGAGTGATAATTAACCTTTTGGTCCAAGAATTTCAGTACTTTCCTGCAGGTACTCCGCTGCAAGCTCTAAAAAGGTTTTGATATAAAGTGGAGAGGCAGCTGGCTGTGCTGCAGCACATCTGTACAGAATGTTGGGCAATTTAGTTTGGAAAGTTTTATTTCAGCTTGGTTCACTCTCTGCTCCTGAAAATGCCTGGCAAGTTTACCTGCTCTTTGTAAAGGTGTGTTTACCAACCCTGTGGTTTCACCATTTGGCTTGATCTCAGGCTCTGTACATAGTGCTGGGTGTGCTTGTTCTTATCTTTTGGGGTCACATGCTTTAAATGAAGGAGACAAGGGTCTGTCTGAATGAGGAACAAGATTTGGTGCTTCCCTGTAGCACAGGTCTGTGAGAATTGTGTTCCTGAGAAGAGTATTGCACACAGAATAGTGTGAATTCTTTGGACCTTCCTGCAGGACAGACCTGGAAATGCACTGGAATCTGCGACACAGCTTTTGAAAGTAGAATACAGAATGGGGAACAGAGTGTTCTGGGGTTTGGTGTTTTGTTGTTTGGTTTCTTCTTTTCCCCAGAGATGCAGTGTATTACAAAATGCACTGTAGAAATTGTAAGCATGGTAAATGTTAACGATTTAAAGCATTTGTGAGACTGGAGCCCAGGTGATGCCTCTGATGCTGTGCTCCCCAGTTTTATGAAGCATGATATATCTAAACAGGGAAGGGAAAACTGACGACGTGGAAAATGCTTAAAGCAGGGTTTTAATAAGCCAAAGCAGTGCAAGGGGCTGTTTAACCATAGCAAGGAAAATACTCTCATAAAGGGGAAATATTCTAAAGCAAGCACTGGGACTGTGTTGCATCACATGGATACAGGTGAATGTTGTCCTTCTCACTGGTGCACCTGTGCTCTCATCTCTCCTCACAGAGGAGAGTCCACAAAGCAGTTGGGGAGGTGCCTCGAGAGTGAATTCACTGCCATGAGGGCGATTTTTTTTCTGTGTGCTTAAAGATTTGCATGAATAAACCAATAGGATACAAAAAAGTAGATAATAGCACATGCCCTTGGTCCTTGTCAGGTGGCATTTCTGTCTTTGTGTTAGACTGTTTATCCACAATATATACAGCTTTATATCACAGGATCACAGTATAGTTGGGCTTGGAAGGGCCCTTCAAGACCATCTCATTCCAACCCTTTTGCCGTGGGCAGGGACACCCTGCACTAGTCCAGGTTGCTCCAAGCCCCATCCAACCTGACCTTGAACACTCTCAGGGATGAGGAATCCACACCTTCTTTGGGCAAGGTGTTGCAGTGTCTTACTACCCTCACAGTGAAGAATTTCTTCCTAGTATCTAATTTAAACGTGTCCTCGTAGTTTGTGTATTCCTGAGCCTGAGCTTTAAGCCTGCATTAGCTTTGTGGGCAGGTCTGTTAGACTTTTTCTCAGCTCCCAGTAGGTGTGAGAGTCAGATAGTGGGAACAAGAGGGACACGTGCTTGGCTTTTCATGAAAACTTAGTCTGGATGTACTGTGTGGGATTATAAATATTTATAGTAACTATGCAACTTAGAAACATTCATCACTCAACAAGCTTTCGATAAATGTAATGACTGTCTTAAATGCAAAATAAAGGCAGGAAGTGCATTATGGAGATAACAAACTTTCTCTGAGAATGCAGCAGGTAAGGCTGGGCTTCAGCACTGAGTGCGTGGAACTGTTAAGTTAAACACCCAGGTATTTTTTAGGGAACAGAAAGAGCCTTTGGGGTTGTGCTGCTGACGCCCTGCTTGCAGCTGTCCCAAGCTCCAGTTTTTGGATGGGAGGAGGCCAAGGACTGAGGCTGGGCTGGAGTGACCTCGGATGTCAGACCCCACCCTCGAGATGCTGCTAACCAGCAATGTGGGCTCCAAGTGACTCTTCAAGCTCCCTCTCCTCTGTTGCCATCTCATAAATGTGCACGCTCAGGAAGATGAATATTGGAAGAGCCGTAGGGCAATTAAAGTTCATCTGGGTTTGTTTTCGTTAAAACAAAGACGTTATCTTTACACTTTTTTATTGCTTTCCTCAGATTTTTAATTAAAAGCTTTAGAGACAAGGCATTCTCATGAAGATCCCTTGTGTGAAGGGGAAAAGAAAAGCTGCATTTCAGGCTGCAGAATATGGTTTTGTTGTTTATGAGGACGTGGGGAAAAATAAATCTCGGAATTAGTTTTATATACTTGGTGTGTATAAACAAAAGAAGTCACAGTGCGCCTTGACATTATTTGTCCCAGGAAATTGGGACAAATTGAGGGTGTTAGCTGGAAGGATTCCCAATATATAATTTCTAGTGTGTGCTGGCTTTAATGGTTTGGCCTCAACTCTGCAGCTCCTTGGTCTGTGCCTTGCAGTGAGTTGCTGTGCAGCATGGGGTGAGTTCAGAGGGGTATGGGTGATGGGGTGGATCATGAGGAAAAACCCAGTATCCTTGGAATGGAGAGGCTGGGGCTTGGTTTGCAGCCGGATGGAAGGCTCTGCCTGCAGTGCAGAGCAAGCAGAGGGTCTTGCCTGAGGAGCCTGGTCACTGCTCTGTGTCTGAGGACACTTTGGCTACACGTGTGCCGACTGTCCTTCTTGGTGCCCAGTCCTTGCTCCAGTGCTGACCCATGTCAGTCACATGTTGGCTATTCCTGTTTGCTCTTGATATGGCTGCTTTCCCCCAGCAACAGCCTGTAAATGTTTTCATCTGCTCCAAAGGTGGCTAATTTGAGCATCTGTCAATAAGGAGTTATTTCCATATCTGTAACATTTAATAGAAGCTACTGTAGATAAGCCCCTGGCTCTGCCCATGGGCAGATGGGGGGATGGAGCCGTGTGGCTGCTGCCCTACAGGAAACTCCTTTGTGGCTGGAAAACTAGTTTGTGTTCAAAACCTGTGTGATTAAGGAAGAATATATAATGCTACTTCATTTTGACCATTGTAAGAATCAGCTGTTATTTCGGATATCACCTTTTTACTATTTTTGATTTACGTTAATCAAAAGTAACCAGCTTTAGGGCTGTTGGTTTAGACATATAATGCAAATGACCTGATGGAATATTTTTATTATTGTTTGCCTCTTTCTAATCTGTTTTCTGACTTGTTGGTTGGTGTTTTTTTTTTTGTTTTTTTTTTTTTTTTTTTTTTTTTTAAAGCTGGATGGCCCTGCTTTGCTCTGTGCTTCTTTTGACCTGATGCCCATGTCCTGTTGTGGATAATTCCTGCCTATTCATAGCAAAAGAGCACTTAAATGCTGTCACTTAAATGTTCATTGTTTGGCGATTAGGGATGGAATGGCTTTGTCCCTCTCATCTTTTCTGAACCATTTATTGTGCTCTCTATGCTGGATCAGATCCACCCTGATCGGTGCTCCCTGAGAAGTGATAGTTGCAGACAACATAATGGCTTTCATATGTCATTTCTCTGATTTTCAGCTTGTACTTTAAAAATGTTGCTGGAATAATGGGTTTCTGTAGGATTACTGTAATTCAAAAGGTCATTTAGGTAATAATTATCTGGCTTAAGGAATTCAGAAACTCAGCATGAGTTCAAATTCTGTCTTTCCAGATAGAATGATTAAATTCTGCACGCAGGTGTCCCAGAATATAAAGACCAGACCTAAATTTGAGGAGAGAGCTTTTACAAAAATAAAAGAAAATAAAGTTTCAAGATTAATGTTGGTGTAAACTGGAAATTCAATTTATATCTTCTTTAAACTTCTGACAATTCACAGTTAGCACAAGTATCTTTAAAGTGTTCTGGTAAAAGTTTCACAAGCAGCCAGAAGGGATAAATGGTCAGTAGTTCCCAGTGAACTGTCCATTAAAGAAATATAAATCATAAGTTTTAAACCCATTGTTTCAGACACTGGCAAATGAATGGGGTATAACATACCCTGAACTGGGACACATTTTGGTGCTTCATGGTGTTTTTAACATTTCCATCATCTGCAGAACTCGGCAATGGCAGACTGCAATGATCTTTTGTATTATTTAAAAAAAATATTCTATTTGTTAATACATAAATAGTTTATTCCTGGTTCTGTGTGCAGCTATTGAGCTGTTTGTGTGCCTGTGCGTTTGGCTTAACTGAAATCTAAAGGATAAATTCTAAAAAATGCAACAGTTCAACTTCCCTTACGTGTCAA
>JAWWMO010000011.1:4525361-4559769 GCA_035047845.1 Dendrocincla fuliginosa
GTTCAACTTCCCTTATGTGTCAAAAACCTTTTATTCCTGTGAACTTGAAATCCCAGTGTGGGTTGGTGCTGCCTGGAGTTTGTTCTGGGTGCTCTCTGCTCTCACATGCCAGTGATCTGAAGATTTCTGTCCTTAGCCATCAGCATTTGGCCAAGTTAAACACACTCTCAAGAGTTTGCTGTGGATCCCAAAGCCATAATTCCCACCTGTATGCACCAAATTGCATCTTTATTTCAGCTCTTAAAATGTAGACGAGTAGGTGGACTTCAGACCTCTCCCTGCTCTTAGACCCTGCTGGTATCCAAAGGTGCAGCGTACCAGTCTGTTCAGTCCATGCCTCTTTCAGAGAAATTGTATTGGGGAAATTTAATTTTTGAAGATCACAGTGAAACAAATGTGTTTTGTTTTTTTGTTTTTCCTTTCTGCAGGTCTTCTTCGTTCAAGTTAATCCAGGTGAAACCTTTACAATAAGGGCTGAGGATGGAACCCTCCAGTGCATCCAAGGTAAGAGGGTGCACGAACCCGTGGTTGAGCATTGCTTGCATTGTGAATACCTGTTCTGTTGTCCCCCTAAAAAGGTGATATGCAGTTCTGAAAATATACTGGAGCTCTTAGGAGTGAGAAGTTGCAGACGTGGCTGCTGTATGTATTCTAGGACTTTAATATCTCAGGATGAGTCATGACTTTCTTGGAAGTCCAGAACATTTCTCTCATCAGTTATTTATCAGTTCCATCCAGCAATCTCTTTGCATCTCTTCTGTGTCCCCTCCCATTTAGAAAGTGGAGGAGTGGGTGGTTGTTGCTTTCAGTTCCATCCCCATGGAAATGATGAATTAATAGTTGTTTGAGACAGACGTTACAGAAGCTTCCCTGAACACCATCCAGGATTATTTGGGCTTGATGAGCAATAATAACAGCAATTTAAAGCTGCTTGTTGAGATTTATAGCCAGCATGCTGTGTGGTAAGACATTGGTCCATGTGGAAATTAACAGAGGAATAAAGTTGGCTACTCCTTTTACTTGAAATGAATGCTTTATTCTGGCTTAGTACATTAAAGATTTCCATTACAAATATAATTATGACACCATTTATTTATAATTTTGTTCTTGCTCAAAGTGGTACTCAGGCAGTGTATTTAAATGAATGCAACTTGAAACCTTCTGGTTCTGTATTCCCAGTAATTTAACATGTTTGTGCCAATGGGGCTTATTTGGTACTCATCAGCAGTCTTTCATAAAATTTGATTTAGAATTTGTAGCATAGGATTGTTTCCTTTGTTTGGGTTTTTTTTTCAGTATTGACTGCCAAAGTACATGTTTATTTGTACACACCCTTTAAGTTCAGTCTGAAAATTCTTGATATTCTTTACATGCTAAAGCTTCAAATCCTACCTTATTGTAAAATATTTTTATTGCTGAAATAAGTACATGCTTCAGACACAGAAGAGCACCTGACTGTATTCCTGTTGTGTTTTGTGTTTTTTGGTGGGTTTTTTTTTGGTAAAGCTGTTTTCACAGTGCAGTTGTGGAACTTAAATATTGATAATAGCAATCTATTGCAGAAGATGCTGTAAGCAAACATACCAAGACTGGGATTTGTGACAGTTCTGTGTTTCCTGTGCTCTGAGGTCATTATAGAAGACAGGCTAATTTTGTGTGCAGTGTCTTTGGATATTACACACCCCCTTGCTCCACAAAACTTAGTGGCTTTTTTTTCCTGTGACAGAGTATTTTGTATGTTTAAAGGTTAATGTATTCCCTATACATAGGGCAGCACTGAGACAATGATGCATTTCCCATTGCTCCTACAGTGTGCACTATGATTAGCAAGATACAGAATAATTTTAGCAGTATGTTAAGGCAGCATGAAAGTCTCCTTTTGGGCAGTGCCTGTGAGCTGGTAGCTCCCTGTGGAACGGGTGATACTCGCTTTTTCCTTGCTGCCACGCAGTCAGTGTTATGACATAAGATGTGCTTGTAAATATTCACAGTATGAAGGACTGCTTTATTATAAATTGGGTGATTCTCCTGAGTTCAGGGAGGAAACACTGTTCATAAAAACTTGAGATGTCGTGGCTTAGTTACACTGAATTCTTCAGGATACACGAAAGTTACTCTTCCCTTTGGCATGTAACTGTTCTGCAGGGACAGCTAACTTTGCTTATGTAGAGTAATCTTTTTTAGCATTTTTTTTTTTTTGCATATGACTTCTTGAGAAGTATGAAGTCTTCACGCTGTGCTCCTGGAGCCTGTTCTGGAAGTCCTGTGAGCCATCACTTGGTGTCCAGAAGGCTGTTTGGCTCCACAGCTGTGATGTATCTGGGGATGGGTGGTGATGCTTTAGAGGATTGAGGCAAAAACAACAGAGGAAAAGAAGACTTAGTATATCTTCCTTTGTCTTCTCAAACTGGAGGAAAGATGCTTGAGGAAAACCTCTGGTTTAAACACCCTGAAATGTAATTAGCCACTAATTGAGTAAGCACTGTTTTAAACTGGAAAGAATAGATTTGAATTTCTCTGAAAAAATTCAATTCACATTTGAATTTGAAATTCACATTTGAATGTCTCTGTTTTGGAGTGGTGGAGAAATCCTAAATACAAAAACTTTTCCCAGTTCCTCAGGATTTCACCCATAAGATAACCCACGAGGACTCCAAAAATAAAAATACTCCTGAGAAACTATCCCCTAAATACTATAAAACTGGAATGAGTGAGTGCATGTAATTGAAGGTGCAATGTGTTACAACAAATGCTCTCTTCATTCCTGTTTTCTATGCACCTGTAGCTGGTGGTGCCTTGTGTAAGACACTTGATTTATAAGCCCCATAGATCACTGTATGGGGCTGGTTGAAGCAGCTCTTGGAAATGACACTGGCTGGGAGAAGGTCAGTGGGCTTGGAGAGGTCTGTGTTTTTTCCTTGAAAGGACAGATTTAAAGAGGAAATAAGGGTTTGTTTGTTGGTTTTGTTTTTTTTTTTTTAAAAAAAAAATACAAAACCCCCAAACAATAAATCTGGTCTTCTGGAAAAATCCAGCCCTTGAGTGCACAGTCCCCACGTCGGGTTATTTTGGGAAGTGTCTGAGCAGTTCCAGGTGCTCTCCCCAGGACTCGTGTTGTCAGCTGACTTCCTCAGAGTTTGCCTTCTCTGTCCCACGTGACAGAAGAGATGCTGTGGTATGTGACTTCTGTAGCCTTTACAGAAACAGCCAGCTAAAGGAATAAAGAAGGGGAATGCTGGGGATTAATTGAGATGAATTTTTCATTAGTTGCTGGAAGCTGAATGAAGTGGAAGCCTGGGACTTGAGGCTGCCTGTGCAGGCAGGAGGCTCAGGCTGGGCTGTTGAACACCTGAGTGCTTGCTCACTGTTGGGGCTGGCCACCTGGCCCCTGTGATGGAGTAGGAACGTAAAGCACATCCTTTATTTGTGTGCAGTTACATGACCAGTCTTTGCTCCTTTTAAGCTCTGTGTGTGTGTCAATGCCAAAGTGTTAGTGTGCTTCCTCTGGGACTGCCAGTGTCCCTGGGGAGCAGGGGAGGGAAGCTCTCCCTGTGCTGCCAACCACCCCGGCTGAGCTCTGGGGAGACTGACTTAGGATCTTAATTCAGGATCTCTGAGAGATGAAACGTATGTATTTGCTGTATCATCACTATTTTAAAAGCTGCTCATTATATAAAGTTTTTACAGATAATAAATACTTCATAAATGTGTCAATACTTTAAATACTTCATTTCCTTTTCACATTTTTCCACTTAATTTTTCACAAACTCAGGACTTGACTGTTGCTAGCTCTGCAAGAAAAGGACAAGGGCAAATCATATCCTCAGCCATTTCTTTGCTTAGCTATTAACTGTGGACCTTCTATTTTCTTTATATGAAAGATTGCTGCTAGCTAGTGCTTTGGGGTAAACCCACACTAAATGAAATATGGGAGAGAGTGAGAACATGGATCTGATGAACTGCAGAATGGGACTGAAACAGCTCCCTGTGTTTAAAGAAAAAAGTATTCTGCTCTCTGTATTTCAGAATAAATAGATCCTAGGTGAACTGACATGTTCAGGAAATTCCCCTTTCTCTACTGACTGATGGAAGACTGGTGTTTTTAGCCATTATCTTAAAATCTTTGGTAGGAACTTCTGTTGCTGCCTCAGAATTGTGTCATTCACACTTTAAATACTCACAGTTTGTGCATCGTTTGGGGCAGTGAAGCTGTGCATGAGAATCTGTTCAGAGCTTTTCCATCCCGGAAGGCAATAATGCCAAGCTGTCATACCCACTGTGCAATGAATAATATGGACAGAATGATTATTCTGGTGCCACTTGACCTTGCTTGTCACCCACATGTTGAAAATACATACAGAGTATGCAGACTGCAGGAAGCTTCTATCCATTGATCACACAGAATTGCACAATTACTGCTAAATGTCCTTTTTGTTGCCATTCATCTAAATAGTCCTCAAGCTGGGTCTCATTTTCTGCCACAAACCACCCACACTGAGTTTTCTACTTTGTAATTTTCTATATGTATGTAAAGCTGCAAGAAGTTTGTAACAAGGGTAGAAGAACAGGTAGCAGAAAAGCAGCTGGGGCAGATACTCTCTTGAAACTCAATCTAATCTTTGTTCAGTATGATAGAATGAGATTTGGGATAGTGAAGCACAAAATTTGTGTGAAAAGAAAACATGTATGCTAAATGGAAAGAAACGATGCTTTAATTCTGGCCTTGAGCAGGGAGAATTCACCCTTGCATGGGTTAAACAAGGCTGTGCATTGAACTGGCCTTTGTGATTTATTCAAGGACAAGGTACAGATGTGCAGTGGCATGGAGGGGTTGTGGCTATGCTGAAGCACAAATATCTGTGTCATAAACAAGGGCCTGAATTGCCTTTGGGTGGTTATGTTTTGAAATGAAAACAGGATAAAAACATAGGCAGTTTACTAATATTGGTATGTTTCAAGGGATGTTTTCAAGTGTTTTGCCATTGAGGCTGAACTTGAAGCCCTTGCTTGTTCTTATCTTGTAAAACAAAGAATGCAAAAACTCAATTTCAGTTGCTGCTCTTTCTGTGGCTCCAAAAGCAAGTAACTTGAGAGAAAGGCCAGAAGTATGCTAAAAATCTAGCAGTGGTTTCTCAAATGAAAGATTTCCTGGAATTATTATTCCCTTAATTTGGTGGGTGGGTGTGGTTTGGTGTGGTAATGCAAAGGAATGGGTAATATTAAAGGCTGAACAGCTGTATATTTGTGTAGGAAGAGTGTGTCTGTCAGTGAAATAAGGATGTTGATGTAGTCTAAGCAAACCAAATCAAGTCTATTTTTTTTCCTCCCTCTATGGTATGACATTTGAAACGAGGAAGTGAGTCAGTTTGTTGCAGGGAAGGAAAGAGTTGAAAATAGATGGGACGCAGTAGGAGCAGTGAGTGATACCTGTGATGTGCTCCTGGTGGAGACGAGGGTGCCAAGATGAAGGTGGGAATGGGCACACACAAGATCACAGAATCATTGAATGGCTGTTTGGAAGGCACCTTCAAGATCATCTTGTTCCCAGCCCCCCTGCCATGGGCAGGGGCACCTTCCACTATCTCAGGTTGCTCCAAGCCCCATCCAGCCTTGCCTTGGGTGCTTCCATGGGAGCAGGAAAAGATGGATGTGCTTTGGCTGTGTCAGGGAAGGGGGGGTGAAATGCAGGGTGAGCTCTGATTTTTGTTTCAGCTCTTTCCACCTACGTGCTGGTGGGCAGGCTGGTTACACAGGATGGAAAACTTTCTGTAGGAAATGTAGTTTCAGTCAGACTGTTTTGGTCATTAGGGTTTGGAGCAAAAGGATCTGTGTGGCAGTGTTTGAAAATACAGCCCTTGGTATTAAATAGCTCTTGTTTACACTTTGTTTATTAAGTTTTGGCTCAATTTCTTTCTGTTTTACAGTAAGGGCTCTTTTCACCCTATTATGTTTTGAAACATAACTCTTACTCCTCGTTTGTCATCTGACTTATGGAACTTGATGTCTAGATTTAATATTTGATGGGAAAGCCAGGCCAGCAATACCTTTTGGTCTCCTCGGTGTATCAACACATTTAAATAAGTTTTTGATTTATTAAAGTTCTTTCTATTACCAGACACATAAGAAATTATCTACACGAGCATCCACCAGAACAAAGCTGTGGTTGAGAACTCTAATCTGGAAGAATCCCATGTGATGTAATTCCTGTCTAACCAGCCTTTATTATATTGGCATATCAAGAGTCAATATCATCCTTTAGAGGCACTGTCACTGCCTTCAGGCTTTGGCAGCTTTGCTGTGTCCACAAGCTCAGCTCTGTAGCCCCAGACCTGGGCTCAGTTGTGCCTTTCCTGTTGGGATGTTATTCATGGTGCACTCTGGTTTTTCAAAGCTGTAGCTGTAAACCACCAGTTGCTAATACTTAATCATATAATCTTAAAAAATACTGTTATTTTATTTTCACGTTGCTGCCCAATTGTTAACCAGAAAATACCTGCATTTGCAGTGGAGGCTTTTATCCTTTGTGTTATTTGTGGTATTTTTGGTGACTGCCTGTATGTCAGAGATGGGCATTTTAGTGTTTGTCACCTTGGAATATGGTCCTGATGGTGCATTATTTATCCTTCCCTATGCAATAAATAACTTCCAGGTTTTCATCCCTTTGTGAAATTTGTGTTGAAGTGTAAGAGAGAGCGGAGGGCTCTTTCCAGAATAGCTTTCCTATGTTATATCAGTGAGATCATACCACCGTTCTCTGTTCATCTCATGGGCTTTGTTTTTAACACACTACAATCAAGTATAGGAAACCATGTAAGAAGCCAAGAGTAAACAATGGGATGCTTTGTTTACTGTGTGAATAATCTTAGCTTCTCCATTTTAAATCCGATAATGCTAAGAATAATCATGGAAATTTATTTTGCATGTGTGCTATTAAATCTCGAACCAGATGCACCTGCACTAATAGCTTTGCTGTATGGAATATGTGCTCCCTTACGTTTGGTAGCTGTTATTTATTATAGCTCCCCAGATACAAGACAGAAGAAAAAAGAAACTTGGCATGTAACTAAAACTTTAATTTGGCTTAATCTTTCCAAATCCTAAAGTTTGACTCTTTTACTGTACACACTGTGAGGAGAGGAAGGGAAAGCCATACTGCTGGAACTGGTTTTGAAACACAAGGGATTTTGTGAGACCCTTGCTAATGGTCTCTGTCCAGCTGCACTGGAGGGATGGCCACAGTCTTTCCTGACCTGCAGCCTGGTCCCTGGGGAAGCCTCTGCCTTGGGATGGGACCTGGCAGCCAATGCTGTGTCCTGCTGACGTGGCCTCTGGGCAGAGGAGCTTTGGCACAGGAGATGGGCAGGGGCTGAGTCACCAGCAGTGTGAGAAATAAATTAAGACTACAACCATTCCAGTTTGCATGCATAAGAAAATGAAGCATCCTGCTTATATGCAGAATAGCACCTAAATGAGCAGAGAAGTAGTTCTTGAAATTTGTCCTTTGCTAAAATGCAGGGTTTTTTTGTTAGTTTATTTTTTTGGAATGTCTAAGAATCTGCTGCTGGGAAATGCATTTATCTCTAGAATTAGGACAGCAGACTTGAAAGACAAATGCTAGAACATATGGTCTGGGCTATAATTTCAGACCTTTTTTGGGTTTGTAAATATGCAGGACTTGTATTTGGGGTTTGTGTCTGTCCTTATTTTACTTGTGTATGTATATATATGTGTGTGTATATATATGTCTGACAGAATCAGTAAACGTGGTACATTCAAACTAAGTTGGAGGGCACTTGGAAAGGCTGTCTCATACACCATACTATCAATTTTGAAAAGTTTCCCAATATATCTGCATCTCTCCCCAAAGCACAGGGGTGCTGGGGGAGTGTATGGGTATCTGCAGGAATGCTGGAGTTGTCAGCCCTTCTCAGATGCAAATAATCCTCCAAGCAGGGACCCAGTGCATTCCAGTTAATGGTGTCAGGATTTTAAAGTCCAAGATCCACATTGTTTTCTCAGTCTACTTGGGCTACAGACCTTGCAAACCCATTAGTCGGTGCTTTTAGTTCTTTTACACTGTATTTAGTGCAGCTATAGTTCTGAGTTAATAAAACAATTGTAGTCATCTCTCTTAATCTGAAGCAATTATATCTGTTGAGCAGAAGAATCACAAAATTATTCCATCATCTTTATTGAATTCTCTTATTCCTTCTCACAGGTAAATGTCTAGTTTCCCATACTTTTTATTCTTTACCTCTATGATACTGGTTCATGTTGTTGATGTAGGAGATGTGGATTGGGGATGGGGATGAAGCACATTGTCACTTAGAAGCATTGCACGGCTTTTAATATTATGTTTCTTATTTCTGTTTTTGAAACAAATCCCAACTTGGATAAGTAAAAATAATGAATTAAACTCAAATGGTAACAAATGTAAATTGGATTGTTGATTTTGCTAAATTTTAATTGTATTTATTCCCACCACAAAAAAAATAACATAGTGATGGTTGAAAGCTGTGTTGAATCAGCTGTTGATTCTGCTGTTCTCAGACTTCTTGGGCTGGGTAGCTTTCACTCTCTGACAGTCTAACCCCTGCTATATTTAGATACAGTTTGTGTGATCATATCCTTATTCCTTCTGCACCAGTGTTTTCTTGTGGTCACTGCAGTCGGGTGGGTTCTATGCCTGTGGCATCAGCAGGTCACTTTGTGTACCGCGAATTCATTTTTGTTAATACAGGTTTGAAGAGTAGATGTCATTAACAGAAACAAACTGCTGAGCCAGCTTTGTAATGAAAGCATCACTGGCTTCCAAACTGAAAGGAAAGAAAAAAGCCCATTCAGCCACATTATCCAGTGTGAAATTGCATGACATTGGACAACCTCAAAGTTGTAGACTGCCATCCAGTTCTATCGTTAAGAGTTGTTTGAACAGTAAATCCAGAATCTAACTTAGTATTCCGAATTATTTAGTTCAAATACCCTAGAAGCAAATAAACCTACACTGTGATTTACTCATTTAAACACCACAAGACTTAATTTTAAGTTTTCCTCGTCTTTTTGTGTTGGAGAGCATCAAATACTACTTGAAAATCAAGCTAGTCCTGGAGATGAGTGGGTGTTTTGTTTTTTTCAATGTTAAACAAAAGACTTAAGTTCTCTCATAATTTGTGCAGTTTAGTTTTTTATTAACATGCCCCATATGTTATCATGTAAAGCTGCAGGGTTCTGCACATGCTTTGTTTATAAGCTGTGTTTGAATACTGTGTATGACTTCTTGACTTCTTGATTATGTTTTTAACAACAGTTTTGATGATGCTTTGTGGTTGACTTTTTTCTTCCTGTTGTTTTCAGGGTTTTTTTTGTAAGTTTATTCCTCTTGTTTCTGTTGAGAGTGGGATGGGGGAGCATTTGAGCCTAGATGGGTTGTCAGAAGCCATGCCCTCCCCTCTGGGTTTGGATTACTTCTCTGACAATACCCTCCACAGGAAGCTTTGTGAAATATTTGGTAGCACAGAACCACCTTAACTCAGTGTGCAGGGGAAGGATTGCAAATTATTCATCACAGGGTTTATTTTTGCTTCTCCTGTCAAGTGAAGGGCTCATGACCCTGCAGGTATGGAAGAAGGAGTCCAGGGAACCTGTGCAGAAACCCTGGTGTAATTCTTTGTCAGCAAAATATGTTCTCATTGTTATGTTATGGGAAGGCTTTGGTATTACCAGTGCTGGCCAAGAAAGAGTGTGCAGGGCTTTTTTTAATCCATACAGGTTTCAAGCAAAGTTTCATGAGTGACCATGTAACCTATAACTATGTCCTATTTATGCAAACTTCACCTGTTAAGTGGCATACATGTGAGGCTGTACTGTGTTATTTGCAGAAATCCAGCCTAAAATTCCTAGAGATTTGTAGACTTTTGGTTATCATGCCTGCTGCTGCCGAGGGTCAGGCTCTTCAAATGCTGCCTTGGCTTGGTCGCTACAGATGACCTCGACATAACGTGATAGAAGACTATTTTTGTCTCAGCAGACGATATTATCTCATCATAACATTTTTGAACACTTCTAGCTGGATTGTTCTGAGTGCTGGAGCTGTGCCTGGAGAGGGGACTGAAACACAATGCCTGCCATTCTCAATTGTGTGAGCCACAGCCTTTTGGTTTGATGATGGGGCTACAGCGAGTAGGGTGGGAGTGAGACATTCATTAGGTCCTTCCAGTCCAGTTCCCAGCACCTGTTGCCTTGAGACTTACATTAGCTCAAACATGTTTAATTTCTACACCAAGCATTTCTCTGTGTGTCTCTGTGTGTGTATGTATATATTTGTATAAAAATAGATATACAAATGTATATATATATGGTCATTTTTTTCACCATCAGACAGTTACTCAGCTCTCCAAAGGTGTTCCAAGCATGGCTCTCCTCTGGGTGGAAGTTTTCCTGGTCTTTGGTCCCAGGATGGAAATGGCAAGCAAGTGCCATTGGGTGATTTGCCCGCAGGATTTTTCACTGAGGCTTCGTTAAGGTTACTTAACAAGTTAGAAGTAATTTGCCTCCCTTGAGGGAGAATTCTGATATTTGGAGTGTTTATCAGTCATCTGCAAAATAGAATGAGCATAATTGGTGGCTAATTGTTTGCAAGAACTGTGAAATACAATTACGAAGAGTTAAGCTAAAACCAATTGTGTTTATGAAATCTAGCATAAGAAATGCTATATTAATCCTGCCTCAATACCAGGAAACGCAATTAGTGTAATTAAGACTATCATATTGTAATTTTCTTGGCGACTAGATGCCTTGGCAGCCTCTTTGCCCTGCCAGGGCGGCTGGAGCAGAGCAGGTTCCTGTCGGCGGCTCCTCCTGCCGCCTCTGCCAAGGGAGTCATGAAATAACTTTGTTTAACCCTGCTGTGGAGCACAGGAGATGCAGCTGCTGTGGAGTGGAAAAAGTGCTCAAACCCCTGCGTGTCAGTGTCCCAGCTGTGGTCACAGTGTCATTTTGCAGACTGTCGTGTGTGATAATTGCAGCTGTGTCCCCGTCTGCAAGCCAAGGGAAGGGGAAGGCTTGGACTCCTCGAGGTGGAATTCCACCAAAGATGCTCCTTGGGCTGTGGTTTGCCTGCTGTTTGCTGCCAGTCCTGCCCTGACAGCACATCCAACCTCTGCCTCCATCCCTGGGGGGTTTTGGGGGCCCTGACCCTCTAGAACGGGGCAGAAGGCGCTGTCAGATTTATGTGAGAAGCTCCAGTTGGGATAGAGGAATAGAGTAGATGAGAATTGCAATTACTCTTGTTCACTTAGAGAATATGTCATGAAAACCAGATAAATAAATAGCTTCATGTGTTTGTAGTTAAGTAAACTTAAGCTCACTTAAGTTGGTCTTAGGAGTAGCAATCACACTGGGTAGGGAAAAACTTCAGCCATTGTGGACCATCCCTCTGAAATCAGCTTTTTGTTGAATATATGTTCCTGATGGATTTGTTATAGAATGTGCCCAGGTCAGGAAAAAATGAGTGTGTAACATAGTTGTTATTGTTGCAGTTTGTCTGTCACTGCTGTGAATGCATGCAATTAAGGGATAATCAGCATAATGCCTACTTTGAGCTGCTCTTAATGGTTTAATTGCTTCTCTGAGTTAAATAAACACTTTATGCTTACTTTACAAATTTTTTCCCTGGGGAGCTTGTCACATGGAAGTGTACGTGCATGTATTTATTTTTTACACATGAAGAATAATTGGTTATTTAATTAAGCTCCTGAAGTTCTCTTTTGGGACATTCTGTGTTCTTATGAGCTGCTCTGATAGCTGATGTGTCAGGAGTGGTTGGGTAGGAGAGGTAACGAGTTTGTCAGTGGGGGAAATGAATCTGAATGTTAATGTTGCAGGTCATCTGTGTGCCCATCCTTTGTGGACAGAAGTGGCAGTATACATTTTTCTGTACTTTGTGAAATGCTTCAGTTCCAAATGACTGTGATAGCTCTGGAGACGAGGTCTGACCTCTCTCCAGAAGGAGGACCAAGGATTGTCCCCAAGTAGTTTTGGGCCATGGGTACCAGCCAGTTGGAGGCCTGAGCAGATGCAGGTGTTGGGTCTCCCCAGAGGTTTCTCTTTTCTAGGCTGAATGAGAAACTGCAATTCATTTGGTCATTTTTCTATTTCTTTTCGTTCTGTGCATTAGTTTTTAAAAGACATTTTATGTACTTCAGTGTATGTCTCATGTTTCACATGTCCATTGAAACTGCCTGGAGCCTGCAGAAAATACTATATTCCTCCAACTATATTCCTCCAACTATATAGAAGTCTTCATGTCTTTGTAAAAATTCACCCAGCCTAGAATACTTGCAAGGGATATTCAGTGTTTTTTTGGTGCTTCGTTGTTGCTTTTGTGTTTTTGTTTTGTTTGGTTGGGTTTTTTTGTTTGGGTTTGGGTTTTTTTCTTTCTTTTTTATTTTGTTTTGGGGGTTTTTTGTTTGGTTGGGGTTTTTTAACAATTACCTGTGTTTCTAGATTCTGCCTGCTCTGGCAGGGTACAGGAGTTCACTTTGAGTATTACTGGAATTTGCTCCTTACAAAAGGCCTGAGCAGTGTGCAGCCTGCCTAGCAGGCTCCTTGGTGAGCTGGTCCCCTGCTCAGCTGAGACATTTTTTAGTACAGGTATTGTATTTTTTCCTGATAATTTTCCACCCAAGGAGTCTTGGCTTACAAAATGCTTTTGGGTGCAGTGCAGTTACTGTGTGAAGGGTTTCTTCTTTTCCTTCACATAGGCAAATTTAATGTTTCTTGAAAGAGTTTTAACTGCTGAATTAATTAAGGTGCTGGTTAAGATCCTGTTTAAACAAACCTGTTGTAGCTGTTCTGTCACTTCCCTGGTGGAGCAGAGCTAACTGTGGTTTCCAGGTGTAGCCCCTGCTGTTTGTGAATGCCACACTGCACAGCCAACCTGGCCTTATTTTGAAGGCAGTTATAATGATAAACACCAGAGTAATCTCTCTGAGATCCAGTTAGGTCTCAGGACATGGTAAGATATAAAATTGAATGAACTTCTGGTGAGGCATGTGGAAGAGGTAGATGGAATAATTATGGCTGTTACTGCTAATAGTGTTACAGTAGTTCCAGTCATGGGAAAGGACTTTTCCTGCAGAACATATGGAAGCATCCTGAGTGTATTTTAGTGTAGAACATATTTAAAAAAAAAAAAAAATGAAAAAATCCACCCTTCTAAAGCCTCAGTCCTGCTGTCATAAGCTGAGTTTTTTCTCCTCTTTACTCCAACAATTTCTCTGCAAGTGGAGCTTAACTCTGCAGGAAGGTGGGGTGTGTTCAAAGGCTTTTCTATTTATTGGTGCCTTGCCTTTATTTGAGATGTGGCCTTTTATACATTCAAATAGCAGGAGCTTACATTTTCCTCAGGGTCAATCTAAGATTCAAGTTGTGTTGTGAAAAAGCAAATTAAACGTATTTCAGTTTTAAGACCATCCCAGCTACCTGAGCATCAAATGTGGCTGCTCTGCTTTGAAGTACGTCATATACACAGAAGAGATAGAGGTCCACAAGCTGATACGTGGTATTTACCAACTGTTGCTCATTCACATAGTTATTTCCATTCTATATGAAGCCAAAAGAGCTTATGCACAAGATGGGTTAAGTGAATCAGGCAGTTATTTGAGCCAACTGCTATGCCAGAAATAGATCTATAGCTATTTTCTAACCCCAAGCTGTGTAGTTCCAATATTCCTTCAATACTACTCTCTCCTCTGCTTGTAGCTTTTTAAAGCCCTTGTTTCATCATTTTAGGAGGTGTAGCACAAGGATCATTTTGAATATCCAATTTGGAGCGTTATTTTTCTTGCTTTATTTTTCCTTTAAGATGGATGTGCCAGGTGGGTGTAGTGGTTAATCTTATCTGCTTGGGTTTAGTGAGTTGCTAAAAGCAGTTTGTGCAAATCTCTGGACAATTTTAAATGGAGCTTTTTATAATTAAAAACGTAATGAGAGTCATTAAAGCAGCAGTGATTCTGTTCTAAGTACAAATGCAGTTAGAGACTGAAAAATTGCCTTTCAAGCCAGATAGCCCTTAAAAGCTGACAGCATGCAGCATTGCTGATAAGGAATGTGGGGCTCTCTTGGAGCTGTTCAGGCTTCCACGTGGCTGTCATCGGAGCTGCTCGTGTTTTCAGCACTTTGTAGCTCTCCCTGTGTTTTCCACCCTCCTCAGTAAGAAGTGACTCTTGTCCATGGCTGTACTTGCTGTGTGTGGAGCTGACATTCTGACTCCCTCTGGAGAGGGCCAGCTGAGCTGGGCTTGGGAAATCTGTCCAGGGCAGTTGTGTGCTCAGTGGGGTCAGAGCCCGTGCCTGGATGCAGGCGAACCAGAGACCCCTCAAATTTCTGAACAGCCAGAGGTGCGAATTTGCCCCTTTCAGAAGGAGTTTCAGGGCACATATGTGAAGTACTTGCTCTGAATCCTGCTTTTTTTAAAGAGGATTTTTGAGTAAATGGGGGAAACCAGGTGCCAAAAGTCTGAGAGAGCATTGGCCAAAGTAACTTGCTCCAAAGATAAGAGTCTTAAAATTTTAGTTGCGTTTTTCTGGACAGAGATAAAGTGAAAATAGTATTTTATTCCCTATTTTCAAATTTATTTGGTTTGCTGGCATCCATCGATGCTGTTCCATTGTACAAAAGAAACTCTAAACCTTTTCTGCTGCTCTCTGATTCTTTCTCTTCTGTGTTTTACCTGGAAGTTAGTCCATCTTACAATATCTCTACCCTACATTAAAACCATTCTTTTAATGGTATCTCAAAAGCTGGATGCTGCTGCTTCGTGTTGCTAGTTGGAGAGCTTTCAGCTCAGTTTAGTGGCTGCTCTGCCTTGTACTGCCCTAAAGTGGTTCTCTTCCCTGTGCCTTTTGTGGGAGTGGAAGACAGTTTTCACTGATAAAAATGGCAGTTGTTTTGGAGTTTGGAAAAGCTGCGGTTTGATAGAAGTGCCCTGACCTGGTGGAGAGCTGCTGCTGAAAGACATGACCTCATGATGTTCTCTCCACCCTTTGCGTCATCTCCCACTGTTTCCTCTGCCTAGTGCTGGCATTTGCCTGACCCCTTTGCCTGGTCAGGAAGGAAAAACTGATCTTCTGCCATTTAGTCTCAGCTCCCACAGTCCAGGAAGAAAAAAGAAGAGGAAGAAATGAGAATGAGTGTCACTTTAGTAGCACTAGCTCACAAACCTATTTACCCAAACACTTACTATGCACCCGTGTAGGAAAATGATGAGTTAGGAGCATGGGCTACCTGTTAGAGGGTTTGAATTGAAGTAAGCTGCTTGTTGAATTATGTTGTTCAGTTTACATATGCTTTAAGCTTGTTGGGGGTGTGTGCCACAGGCTTTGAGCAGCAACAGGGCACCAGCACATGGGCACCCCAGAAGAGCAATCTGGGACCCTCTTGTCTGTCAGACCCTTTTTAGTGTTTCTTCTTTATATGCTCTTGGTGTGGGGCTTATGAAATCCTGCCCATAAAGAAGGCATTCATTGTACTTGGTCACCTCAGGCATCCTTCTGCTGTGAATTACACTGAACATCTGCTGAACTGCCCAGAAAGAAATGGAAACTTTAGATGCCCAAGGGACACTTGAGCCAAGGAGGTGCCAGTCAGCTGTCACTTCGATCCTGTGAAGATCTACTGGCAGGACTGTGTCTTTTCCTTGAGTTATCTGGGGACCATTTCATTTATTTTCAAGGGAAATTCAAGGCACTTGTTGGGTATCAGTAAATTGTAAGGGGTGCACAAAGGAGTCATCTGTGGAATCCCTGCTTTTTCCTTGCCAGCAGTTCAGGAGCTCTTTCACTAAAGGATGCTGTGCAGAGGGAAAATTTGTCCCCAATTTCAGTGTGATGTAAATGCTTCAGTACAAAAGCAGTGGTCTGTCTTTCTGTTGTCTCATTCTTCTGTCCAATTACCAGGAGAATCACAGCTTCTTCTGGACTTGAGGGATCCTGGCACGTCTTATTTCAAATTCAGACAAGGATTGCCAGTTTGCCTTGCTCTAGATCTTCCTGTCTTGCTTGCGACTTGATCTGCATGTTTTGGGTTGTTGTTGCATCAGCACAGTCACTCTACAGGAGTCCTTCTGTACCTGCATTACTTTTCCACACTAAAAGTCACCTTTGTCGTTTTGGCAGCTCTCACTGAGAGTAGCCCCAGTAGTTCAGGAGAACTTCTTCCTCAGTGTTTCAGGTGGCATGTTTTTCATTTCTGAACTCTCCACCGTGCTGTAGCTGAAGTGCAATGAGCGAAAATTCTTCTCATCAACTCAAATTATTAGAATTTGTAGGATTTGTGAAATGACGTAACACTAAGTGGCTTGGAATTTTCTTGGTCTTGATCTTTTTTTTTTGGCCATGATCATCTGCACCCATGTGTTTGAGGGAATTGCAGGCAAACACAGCTGACCATGTGCTACTGTTCCTCGAGCCATGGATGTTTTTGGACAGCCTTGGAAGCTGTTTGGAACAGCCAGTTTTCACCAAAGTGAAATGGTGCTTGGCCCCATCTTCTTATTTTGATGCTTTATCAAGAATCAAGATAATTTTCACCCCCAAAACCTACACCCCACTCATGTCTATGCTGAGTGACACCCGACCTCACAGGCTGACCACAGCTGAGGGTCTGTGTGGGTCTGAAGACTGTAAATGCATCTCTCCCTTGATCTGTACATGAGGCAGAGAAACAACCAAGTGCTTAAGTATAAACACAGGTTTATATCTGTGCAGGTAAGGATTTTTTACCCAAGAGCTTCATTTGCATTTGCAAAGGTGGAAATTTGTCCATCAGATGTTTCTATTTGTCCTTGAATCAGAGAGCCTCAAAAATACACATCCAAACAGAAGGTTTGTATATCTGTGACTTAGTTTTCCTTTTCACTTGCCTGTTTTCCATTTCCCTTTTTACATTTCTTGCTACTGCCTGAAAGCTGGAAATCTTGTTGGCCTCTGTCCTCTTGAAACTGATTTTTTTTTTTCCACTGTAAAATATCACCATCAGCTTCATTTTACTGGTGCACACGCTGTCCTGTGATGTTAGTCATTGTACTGTATCTGCTGGAAGCAGAGGGTTTTGTTACCTGTAGACAAAGAGAGGCTCCTCCGAGGTGTCTGCCAGCAGCAGGACCCAGCTCCCCACCTGGCCTTGCACACAAAGGGGCTCTGTGCTCTGGTTTGTCTGGAGCTTCACAAAGTCTGAAAGATGAGCTCTGTGGGGAAAACCGACACAAATTCCACGTTTGCATTGCAGGTCGGGTGTGTTTCAAAGGGGAGCAGTGCTGCACCTGTAGACTGGTTTAATAGGTTACCATAATAGTTACTAGCTGAGTAAGACACAGGCTCTAGCATCTTGTGTTTGAAATGAGAGTTTAGCATCTTGTGTTTGAAATGACTTCCTAAGAGGCAACATCAGTCTTGGCTGTGACAAAAAGGGGTAGTAAGCAAAAACTCTAACCTCGAGCACCAGGATGCTCTGCTTCAGTTTTCATTTAAGGTGAAACTGATAACCATTTACTTATTTTTATTTAGGGATTTATCAGGGATCATATTTTCCTTTACCTAAGGCTTAAGTAGAACCCTGAGCTGGTGAAAACATCTGAGCCTCTCCTGTCTTTATTCTAAAAACTTGGTCAGCACTACCCTTGTCCTCAGCCGGCTCACTTGGCACATCTCTGTGTTAGCAGTGGGCAGTTGCCTTAATGCCAGAGTACATTGTGATTTCCAGTGAAAAATCCATACATGGCAGGGAGAAGTGATTTCTTTTGACATTCCTTGAAGCACAAACAGCTGCGCTCAACATTTTTGTTTTTCTAAAAGAGCACAGTGGCATCTCCCTCGATAATCAGCATTACAGCTGAGCATGAACAGCAGGGCATAGTTCCGTGCGGAGTCACTTAGTGGAGTGTTGCAACACAGATTATCCGATGTGAAACAGCTGTATTCATTACTAATAGAGCAATTTGACAAAACACCAACATGGCTTTTTCCCACAGTACCAGATGTGTGGAGCAGGCTGCCACCCCCTCCCCACATTGCCAGCATCTGTGCGTCATGTCATGCTCCGAGGTGCGGCGTGGCCATATCGCCTGCCAGGGTGGATGCATTTGTTTTATCCCTGTGATGAAATAGTTGTGTTGTGACTAATCGGGATCCATCGCCTGGAAAATTTTAACGACTTGGAAGGAAAGCTTTCTGCTTTATTTCTTATTACTTAATAATAATAATGTTTTGTGGATGCGAATGTATTGTAGCTTCCCAACACATGCCGAGCACTTCTTAACTTCTTTCTTCTGTCAGCTGTTAAACAGGCAGTAAGGGATGTGTAGTTCCCCCATACCCATCCCAGGTTCTCCCTGAGAACAGTGTAGCTGCTGATTAGCTTGTGTATAGGAAAATGTATATTACAGCCAAATAACATGAGGTTCTGGACAGTGAGAGTCCCTTCTTTTGCCGCAGACGTAAGTCAGTTTGTCTATTCCATGCTTAAGTTCTCAGTAGAAGCACCTGTGATTACAATAACTTGTTTATAATGGAACTAGTCTATCACAGGGGCCAGCTGAATATACTAAATAAAATCAGAAGGCATTGCCTTGGAGAGGTCATCAGCCTCTGGAGTAAGAGGAAGGGAGGAGGGAGAGCAGTAGGGGGTGTGTGGAGAGCTGGGGAAGGCACAAGGCTTTAGGCACTTCAGAAATAGAGCCTTGATTTATTTCTGTTATTTGTTAAAAATACCAAACAGTCCTCCTTGTTGAAATGCAAGGTATTGAATAGCAGAATGTGATCACAGATACTTTTTTAGAAGACAGAAGGATACGTTTCTCTGCACATCAAAGCACAGAGATGAAAATTTCATTTCCCATGTCCCTGCAGTAATGCTTTTTCGTCTGACTAACACGCTGAGACTTGCTCAATTTCTCACATTTTTGGGTTTTGGAGAGATTTCTCAGATACTTGGTCTCCATGGCTTAGAAGCAAATAACTTCAAACCCCTGTTTTTGTATTAGCCTACCAATAGTTGTCAGTAAACATTTCACTGGAAAGAAATGAAGAGCACAGAAGGTGCGAAATCCAAACAGTCTGAAAAATCCCATGGAAACTGAAAATGAAATAACTGAGACAGTTTTACTTCTGGTACACTTGTTAGTCTGATGAGTGATCAGTGACTTCCAGTGTCTCATCCAAGTTCAGGCAGTCATTGGAGGTGGACAGTGTGGACAACCCAGCACCTTGGTCTCTCGTTAATGGGAAGGACATCCCAAGGGGTGTGTTGGACAACAGGAGGCATGGACAAGGGTGTTTATGGGCACCTCAGCAACCAAAAATTCGGTGGGATGGAACTGGGTTAAGGCCTTTACAAAGACTGGGTTTGTGTGAAGCTGGTGGAGATGCTCAGTGCTTGCCCTTTGGCATAGGCTGGGGAGCTCTGCCGGAGCAAGTGCTGGGGCAGGAGGTGCAGCTGCTGCTGTGGAAATAGGCTCTTCATTTTCCAGAGTGGTAAGGATGTGCCTGGCATACTCCATCAATTAAATACAGTGCATTTAGGGTGTAAAGCATGTTTCTTTTACATGATGATAAATTTGGGGGTCTTTGTTGGTGTGTGATTTTCATTGTTTTTTTAAATCTCTTGGTAGCTTATGGAATCCTGCGAGTGCAGAACAGAGGAAAACCAAAGAGCTTTCCAATGTGGACTTTTTGGTTGCTCAGCTCTTGCTGAAACACACATATTCTGGTTGCAAAGGCAGCAGTTTCAGCAGATGAGCTCTGGAGTAGTGTTGCAGCTTCCAAACAGCACAGGGGACAGTGCTGGTGGGATGCTGGGCAATGCCACTGCTCCAGGGGCTCGGGTGACATCAATAGGACAATGCCCAGGAGAGCTCTGGGCAGATCAAATGCGATGCCTGCTTTCATCACTGCAGAGATGGCTATCCTTAGCCAGACATGCCCTTGGCACAGGAATGCAGAAAGCTTGTCAGAAGGGAGGGTGAAAGAAACTTTCAGCATGGTCATTTTCCCCTCACCTTGAGCTTTTTCAGCAGATGTTAATAAAGCTTTAATAATGCAAAGATTTGTTAATAGAAAAAAACCTGTCTTGGTAGTTGGAAGCAAAATTATGTGAAAATATTTTTCTGGTTATTCCTGCTCTCAGGTTTTATAATGTAAATTATTTTTTACGATTTGGATTGCCAGGGTAGCTCACTGCATTCCTTCAGTAATGTGGCAAAAATGCGTCCTTCCAACTTGTTAACCAACCTTAGGCTTCATAAACACAACTGGGGAGACAAAAGTATGTTGTTTCAAAACACAATATCAAACAAGCCATTCATTTTCAAGTGAGCTGGAGAAAGTAGTGAATGTCTGCAGGTGGTCTTCCATGTTTTGGTTTAGAGACCTGTTTTCGGGAAGGACTGTGAGTCAGCTGGACCAGCCATCATGGTAAATCCGAGCAGGCAGTGTCCTGTGTCCACAGAGGTGCTGGGATTAACACGTTTCTGTCAGAGCTTCCCCTCTTCACAGTGTTGTCAACATTTTGAATAGAACTTTCAATGTGAGTGTGTGCAGCTGGGAAGCACCATCTGTGATGCTCTGGTGTTCTTCTGTAGTGCAGCTGATGCAAATAAATGCATGGCTATGGTTGTTACGCTGTTGAATTATTACCCACAGGAGTCTTCAGGAGTCAAAGACTTTATTTTTCTTTAAAAGCATAGCCATTTCTTGCATATGCTTTTTTAACATTTGTTAGGGTTTTGTCTACTGTCTGTGTTCTGTTTCAGCCCTCTAATAAGGTTATATGACTGACATCTGAACTGTTCTAAAACAATGTTTTTAGCACAAACTCTAAAAAAATTGGTGTGTTTAATATACACCAACGTGAACCAGAAAATTCAAATTTTGCTTTATTATTCTGCCAAATGTTATGTGCATTTCCTTTTAAAGTATAAGAATTTAAACAGTAACAGTTGCTTGACTTGGAACATAAGCTGGTAATGAGAATGTTAATGACAAAGTTATATTAAAAATAAGGAAGTTAGAGTGCAGTAATTAACTCCTTGTATTACTTGTCTGGTGTTTTCTTGTATTAAAGACAATGGGATTCCTTAAATAAACATCTGAAACTACTTTCTTCTTTCATAATGATGTTGGTTTCTACAGTTCCTTCACACCTGGAGTCTATGAGCTGGTAGTGGATCATGATCTGTATCTCTGATTGGTTCAAAGTAGAAGCTTCAAGTGCATGCTTATAGATTCAAGTATGAAAAACCAAGGATTGTGGTTTGCAGTGAAGGAAAAATGCTTTTATTAGGTCTAGTGTCAGAATACCAGACATTCACTTAACATTTGTGGTTTTATTTATACCTTTGATTTTCCTTTTTCTTCGGCAGCTTGTTAGAACCTTAACAAAAAGAGAAATTTTATAACTGTATGCCAACAAATATTTTATTACAGACTGACCTAAACCATTAGACCAAAGGAGTAGAAAATAAACTTGCTGGTGAAGCTCCTCAGTTTGGCCTCTTCTTGGTCAAGGTTTCTTGTGTTTTGAATGTGTTTATATTAACAGATTATATATTATGCTACTAATGGTGATTTCAATGTCATAGACCTGAATCACTGTATCTAAAACTCACCACTTGTTTGCTTAGACTTGTGCCAAGTGCTTTTGGTGGCTTCAAGGATTCACCCTCCTGGTGCAGGGGGAAGAGCAAGTTTTTGTATCCTTCATTTGTGGAAGCAAAATATTTCCAAACATGAGTTGTGTACTGAACACTGCTGTCTTCAGCAATCTGTTCAGTTGAATCAAAGTTCATTCATGTGCAAACTTTTTGGGGAATAATCAGTAGTAATATTCATCCTTCTATAGTAAAAAATTTAAAATAGTACTGAAAGTTTTAAGGCTTCTCCTCCACTTCCTCTGTGTGTTAATCCTGTTAATTTCCAATCTTCAAATCTGCTTCCAACCCTCAGGCTGTTCTCTGAGTTTGTGACAGCGCTGTGTAGAACTGTGTTCTCACTTTCCAATCTCTCTGGGTGAGTAGTGAAAATTCAGGATGTCGGCTCATCTGTGTGATCGCTGGGCAGTTTGAGTGTATAAAGTTCTCAGAAACTTTTCCTGTGTGTTTAGGGTGACTCCAGAAATAGCCTGCACATCCCCTGTGTGCCAGCAAACCCGCTTGCCAGTCTGTGCCGTGCTGGTGTAGGAGATGGTGCAGGTGCCTTGAAATGGGGCTTGTAGCTCATCTTCTGTGAGCTCATGGAGTCAAACATAAAAATGTGCCTTAACTGCACCTGTCTCAAAGGGTGTGTTATCTTGAATGACATCTCACAAAGGTATCTTAGCGGGAGGGTTCACATTGCCTGAAATTCGAGCTGAATATTAGATACTGCAAGACAAGCCAGGTTAAAGTATAATTTTAGCTGCTGCTGTAACAGTGAGTGACCCAGAAAGACTGTCTAAAATCTCAAACTCTTAATGCTTTTCCATGTGGTCTTTGTAATCCTGCTTGTAGCACTGTCTGTTTAGCTTTTCTTTATCTCATTGCGCTTTTGATTTTTGGGACAGGGCCTTTAGTGTTTCAGTCTGCATATGCTGTGGGATATGTACATTGCTATGATACTGAGTGTGGATATATGCACAGTGTGTATTTAGAGCACCATGAAAATATTGCCATGCTGATTAATACAAAAGGGAGCTTGAACACGCAGTGAACTTGAATTTTTCTGAGACTTCAGATTTTTCTCTTCCATTAAACACATCTCCCTGCAAGTAATAATGTGTAAAATAGTGTGCCTTAGAACAGATTGTTTTTGTGGATTATTTTTTTGGCCATAATAGATCAGTAAACCTCACAGACAGTTCATACCAAATGCAAACTGGGAGCAGCTTGGCTACTTCCACTGCTCTCCACTTAGGCATCACACCCACTGCCTGCTTCAGCTGGGCTGTGCTGGCAGTCTGAAGGTCCACAGAGTCATCTGTGGGCAAATGAACTGTGCTGTAAAAGGCCAAAATTAAAATCTTTACCCTTGTTTGAAGAACTGATGAAAATCAGCAGTTTCTGGTTCTCCACAAGACTGTCCATGTAATGTAACTGGGAGCTTCACTTGTGCCCCCAGAGCAGCCCCCTCCCTTGGTCTCTAGTAGAATTTGTTCAGTGTCTCACAGACCTTTTAAGTACAATTTAGAGACTGGAAGCATTTTGCCTATTGTGTCATCTGGGCATTAATCTTGAAGGGGAGAGGTCTTGTGTGCAAGGTGAGTCTGAGCTGATGGAGCTCTTGGTCCCTCCTGTCATGGAGTGGACCTCAAGTGTTTCACTTCCCCAAAGGTACAGTCAAATAACTTCTAGAAAAAGGTGCTGATACCACCTTCCTCCTGTCCAAGAGCAGTTCTGTAGTGACTGAGCCAACTTTATTCTAGAAAATAGGTGAAATTGGTGCAGCTGGTAGCTGGTCAGAGAAAATGCTCTGCCATAGAAAGAAAGTCAAGGCACAGAAATTGCTGCTGGTTTCTTTTTCCAGGTGGGTCACTGGTCACAGTGGAAAACAAGACACATGGAGTCTTTCCCCACAGTTAATAGGAAGTAAAAGAATTAATGCACATTCAGGCTTTTATTAATAGAGCAGACCTACCTTTCCATGTGGTGTTCTCTGTTATTTTGCTGTGAAATGGGATCTGTTGATTTCAAAACCTTTCAGTCTACCCGTATTTTATAGTGCTGGCCACATATCATTAATCTTTCAGGATGTTTTAGGCAACCCTAATTGGGACTTCGGTTACTGTTGGCCTGATGCTGAAATGATGTGCTCGAGCATCTGAGGAATTCTAAGCATGGAGTGGGTTCAGTTCCTGGGAACTGCACACTGTTGCCATGATCTTCTGTTAACAGCAAAAATTCCCTGGATACTTAAATAATCGTCATAGCCATTTGCATAAAATCTCTATTGAAATCTGAAATCAGCTTTAAAATAAATGCAGAAACACCTTTTTATTTACCAAAGAGACGAGGTGGTTGGTAACTGATCTGCAATTACAGAAGGGCACTGGAGTGAGGCTGCTGAAAATTTAATTTGCTTAATGTGCAACTGCCACTGTTAATAGCTTTGACACAACTAAAAGCTTTGCTTGTTCAAAAGGCAAGAATTAATAAACAGGATTAATTTTTAAATTATTTATTTACCAGAGGAAAAGCCTTTTGTTCTTAAAAAAAAATGTAGATGATTTTCTCTTCTGTGTGTGTGTGCAAAAGTAAATGGCCTCGCCTTCAAAGTCTTTGCATACTCATTCTCATCTTTATGAAGTAAAGGTGATTTATTAGGAATAGGACTTAGGGGAATAATTTAGCTTTAAAAAATTTTCCTATATGAAAAATACATTTATGTGTTCTTTGGTTCCATGCGTAGGAAGAGTCCTGCTGGGGAGGAGAGGACTGCAAATTCATCTGGTTTTGTTGTCTGGGGTGTTTTTACGTTTGAAAAAGCATCATCAGTTCTCACTGCTTTCTGTGGTAGCTGCTTGGGTGATTTTGTTTGCTTTTCTCCCCCTCCAAAGCAGCCCTTCCCAGGGGCCCGTGGCAGGATGGAGACAACCCCCAGCCCTGCTGTAAACCAGCACCTGCCTGATTTCCAGCCCTTCTGCTCTGCTTTGTCACAGAGATGGCTCTGACATCCCACTGCTTCTGCAGCTCCTGTGATTTCCCTGCCGTCCTGTGTCCCTCTTTGCCAGGTTCCTCTGGAAGTGAGGCTGCTGCTCCATGTGCAGGATGGGTGCAAAGCACTCGCTCTCCCATGTCTCAGGAAAAACCAGGAGCCCAACAGAAGTGTTTTGTAAGAACTTGAATATTTTTCACGTGCATTAAATACTCTTGCTGAGCAAAGTAGCCATCAGAGACACAGATAGCACTGGATGGTGTGAACACAACTGTTGGTAACTCCATACAATTTTATGATGCACCGCCAAAAGAAATGGTGTTACCTTTCAAAACAGCACTGATGGAACTTTACAAAATTATCATCTTGTGCTAGCCAGAGACACAAACCAAGATAATCTTGAACTTGGAGAAACTGATGATCAAAGTCTGATTTCTAAATCTGTTTCTGAGCTGTGCTTGTCCCCTGACACTTGAGCAGGGGGTTGGTTTGTTGGAGTGACTGGAAGTCTGAATGCCTTGTTTATTTAGTAACCACTGACCTAGTTAAGGTTCCTAAAACTCAAATGAAGCACATGCCTCATCTTCTGGTGTAACCTGGGTGTGCAGGCAGAACCTTTACCCCTGGGGTGGGAGCATTGGGTTTGGACTAAAAGGTGCCTCAGTCCAGACAGCACAGTTTCTAAGTCTGGAGGGGTTTTTTTTTGTTTGGTTGGGTTGTTTTTTTTTTTAATCCTGGAGTCACCTAGAAGCACCTCTTCTCCTAGAGTTAATCCTCACACAATTGTCAGAAGTGTGGAGACATTTGAGGGTAATTAATGTATTATTCCACCAGGATGAGCTTGCATTGCTTGTGTTGGAAACAGTCCGAAGCATTAGAAAACTTGGTATTAAAAAGTTCATCTTTATATACAGGAGTAATTGAACAAATGTTACTGGGATTCATTTCAAGGTGGTTTCACACATACTTAGAAATGCCAAACTCTTAAACCCTCTGGATCTTCTTAGTCTGGTTTCTACTCCTTCTTTTGAAACCTCATTTATATCGTAGTACGTAACATTTATGTACAGCATTTTTGCTGAACTACAGACCTTTTAGGCTGATCCAGTTTTTGAGGACCTCCATAAGCAGCAAATTATTTCTGAGAATGAGAAATATTTGTGTGAAACTGGCAGGCCAAAAAATCCTCTTCTTTCAGTGCTTGCAGAAGCAGCTCCTGGCACAGCCCACTCCTCCCCGGTGCTGCAGGCTGGTTTCTCCACCTGTTCACCTGGGCTCTGAGTGTTCCCAGAGATGCTCAGGGAGAAGACGGGGGACACAGTGACAGCACAGACAGGGCTCCTGGATGGAGCCTTTCAGCCTCCTGGGTCCCACTCCTGGTGTTCTGCCATCCTGCTATCAGCTGTTTTTTTTGGACCCTATTTGTTATTAAACTTAGTATATAGCAAAACATAGCCTGTAAGATTATAAATTATCAAAACTAGTACTAATTCCTTCGACATCAATGGAGTTGCTTCTGATTTACTCCAGCATGGTCGGTCCCCAGATGGTAGAGCATGGCTCCCTAAAGCCCTAAAATTATCTGATTATAATGATTTTAATGCTGATCATGAGTAGCAGTGGTACAAAGTATCCAGCTATACTTCAGAGAGCTTAAAAAGATTTTTCTTAATAGGCTTTCTTAACAGCAGTCTTAGAATTTAATAAAGCAAAAACAATTTTGCTGTTCAAAGACGAATGCAAGCAGAGTAATTTTTATCCAGTGGACTTCATTAAATAACTGTGTGCTATTTGATCATATCAACAGTGACCTGCCAGATTTAGGAGCTCTTGCTAATGGCAGGAGTATTTAAAAACAACACTTTCAAGGGGAAAGCTGCTTTGCCCTCGCTGTTTACCCTACATCAGAGGAAAACTGATAGGTAGGAGGTTAAACTTCTGAAAATGAAATGTCTCAGAGATTCTTTAAAGCCTTTGCTTGGTACTCTGGTGCATTCCTATCTTTTTGTATAAATAATTCACACAGTATTAGTAAGTGTTGAAACAAATTGTGGCAGAAGAAATTTCCAGGTGTTTTCTACCTGATACTCTTCACATTCTTTTCATGCCTGGTGGGTTCATAAGAAACAGGATGCCACGAAGTGGAGTAATTAACAGACCGTAACTCACTTAACAGACATGAGTAGCAACCTTGTATTATGTAAACTTTCTTCGTTATTATGGTACACATTTCATGCTGTTTGGATGTCTTTGTTTCTTTAATTCTTGTATTTTTAAGAAGCCTTTATAGATAGCACTCTCAAGGCTTGTGTGCAGCATGAAAGCTAATGGTTTTTCCTGCAGAGTTAAGCCATAGACTGATTTAGGTTAGATGGATCTCCAAAGGCCATCCAGCTCTATAAAGCCAGTCAAACAAAGCACATTTCTCAGGGACTTCTCCACCTGAGACTAGAACACCTCCAGGGGTGGGGAGTCCACAGCCTCTTTGGACAACCTCTTCTAGCATTTGATCACCCTTATGGTGAGAGAAAAAAAGAAGTAAAAATCCTTATTATATGTGAGTGAAAAAAAGAAGTAAAAATCCTTATTATATGTGAGTGAAAAAAAGTAAAAATCCTTATTCTATGTGATTGCAATTTCACGTGTTTCAGTTTGTCTGTTGCCTTCCCTCGTAGTGCTGTAGGAAGGAGTCTGGCTCTGTCTGCTCTGTATCCTCAGTAGTAATGGATTTTCCTTTAGTTACAAAAGCTATTTTCTACATCTGGACAAAAGCGGAGTTTGTAGTTAAGTCTTGTGCTGTATTTCCTTGAAGACCTTTCTGAAGGTATACATCACAAATTCCCAGCTTGATGTTTTGAAGGAGGGGGTTGGGATGTGGGGGTTCTGGTTACAGCTGATCTACTTCTGTCCATAAATATTCAACAATTCCATTCAAGAATATTTTCAAGTGCTTTCCACCTACCAGCCTTGTGCATTTTGTGTTGTCAGACTTTTAATTTGGCAAGCCAAATTCAGTCATCTCCCCGATATTGCTGGCAGTCCTGCAGATTAAATGAAGGTGTAATGACCTTGCAGAAACTCCTGCTGTGTGCTGCTGGGGCACATGCCTTTGGGAGGTCATGGGTTCTCTGTGTTGTTGTGCCCTGTGGACACTGGTACCCTCTGCAGTTAAAGCTGGAAGATGAACTGGAGGAGAGTTTCCAAAGCTTCCCCAACCATCAAGTGCTTTTTAAGAGAGTGTACTATTCTTGTAACCAAACAGAGCTGATTTATGATTTACACCTCAAAGATGTAGACCAGAGGGTGGAGTTCAGCCCCGTGTGCCTCTTGACAACACTGGGATAGTAAAATTAATCCACAAAACCTTGGATGAATGCTTCAGTGCCTGTGTGCAAAGGGAGCACTTGGTCTTCTCCATTTAATACTGTATTTCTGTCACTCTGTACTTTAAGCTCCACACAGTATGTTTAACTCTGTATTTGCAAGATATTGTGTGCACCCTTGTGAGTCGCTCAGGTTTCTAAGGCCTGAGAATTACATGTGTTCAGGATCTTGCTGGATCAAACTAATTGTATGTATTTATGTAGGTGATTGACAGGCTCACTTAGCGTGCTAAAATAATGAGGCTCCCTCAATTTATTCAGCAGGAAACTTGATATTCCTTTTGAAAAGAAGGGCAATGATGTTGTTTAAAAAAGAGATGTGATGGCATGTTATTACCTGTGGGTAAGTTGTAAGTCTTGAGTTGTGAGGCTTGCAACAGCTTTCATTAGATCACGTACCTTCTCGTGCCTGAATAAAGGATGTATGTGCTGTGTTGGGTTCTGTGTTGGAATTCCCCCAAAGAAATTTCATCTAGTAATTTCAAACAATTTGTGGTATCTTCTTTGAATGTTGTTTTCCTATTGTTCGTTGTTAAACAGCTCCTGCCTGTTTGGTCTCTGTGACAGATTGTCACCTCTCCATGCCTGGACCATGTCTCGTTTGGTGACCACATTCCTCAGTATTCCTATGGTAAAGGGCATGGTTTCCTTCTCTGCCTTCTCTCTTCTTTTGGGGAGTATTATATTATATATTTTGGGCTTCTGAGAGTTTTTGAAAACTGTTGTTTTTGAGGTGGGGAAGAAGATAATTGATTTTAGTGTGTCCTTTTTAGCCAGGCGCGTAGTTTCTGGTCCTGAAAGGTGAGGAGCAGTTAGTGTTGAATCCTACACTGAAATAAAGCTTTAGGTCTAATAACTTAGTGTCTCCATGGCTAAAAACCAGTGACTTAATGGTGCCAGACCTCTGTTCTTTCATGTGCAGCTTCTTTCTTAGCTGAAGTGCAGTAGCACCTAAATGCAGAGGATGGATAATTTAGCAGTTTGGATATGTATCTAAATGTCTGGATTTGCCCTAGAGTAAATTCTTAGTGTTCAGGTGTGTTAATCTAGGCTCAGTGCCTAACCTAATTCAACATTTGAAGAAGAGGGCAGTAACATGGGCTGGAAAAAGATAGTAGGAAGAGAGGAACTAGGTAACCTTGTCTGTGAGGCAGGCTATTCACATAGAATAATCTGGATTTGCACCCCCCACCACCACCTTTCCCCTATTTCTGTGTAGTAGTCTGGTGATAAAGGGCTTTTCCCAGAGTTATTTTCTGTTTGAGTTTAATGTCAGTGTGGAGATTAAAGATGTTTGTTTTCCATTGGCTTAGTAAGTCTAAATCCAGCCTTTGAAGTCAGGTCATTTGAGATTCTTTAGATGAAAAATCAACTCTTTATTTGGTAATCTACCCAACACCCTCAGATTTCAAGCTTAAATAAAATACTGCCTCTGCTACAAATGATGTCAGTATTGCCTGAGGTTTGTTTAAGCAGAAAGCTGAAGTCAGCTTGAACAAAACTTGGCAAAAGTGGGATGTTTTATTCATGTGGATGATTTGAATAATGTCCCAGAGTTTCTGTGGTATAATTTTGTTGCACTTTGTGTTTAAAGAGACCCCCATCCCCTTCATTTAGTGGAAGCCCTTTCGTCGGGCTTCATGTTTGGGCTTATGGTGAGTGGTGTATTATTGCAGTGTAAATACAGACTTTTTCCATACGTACAAGCTCTCCTAACATTTATGAAGCTCTGCTGAGGGCTGGAGGGCAGTGCCTGAGAGATGTGGTGCTGCCATGAGCAGCCTTGGAATCTGGGTGGCAAATTAAAAAAAAATCCCGTGGGTTTCAGGAGTCCCACATGCCCTCTTTCTTCTGCTACTCCTTGCTTTGCACGATGCCTTTTGAAGCTTCAGAGAAGGAATTTACCCCTCTTTGTTGGATGAGTGTGTCAGGGAGCTCTGTACAAGGTTATTCTTGAACTGGGGTGTATCAGAGTAGAAAATGACTCCTTGTTCCAGTCTGTGCTTCTCCCCTTCTCAAACCCAACAACAGGCAAACCAAAAAACCCACCTCCAGCTTAGCTACAAAACGCACTGGGGATGAGCATCAGATTGCAAACAGGAGCTGGGATTGCAGTCAGGCAAGGACTATGCCCCTTTGACTGTGTAGCATAACCTACTGTGTTCAAACAGGGCTGTTCTCACGGATTTTTGTAGTTTTGAGCTTTTTTTCCTCCCACTGAATCTGCCACTACGTGCATCTGTTTGAAGCAGGATGTTTGATTGAGTACGTAGAAGTTGCGGGTCCCTCCGTTAGGGCTGAGTCAATGAATTCCCCAAGTGCAGAATAGCCATGGTTAAGATGGAGCACACGTCAGGCAGAGCAAGCTAATTACTTCCATTGATTGCTTGGAGGTCTGGTGCTGTATGTCAGAGTCTCTTTGTGTTAGAGAGACTTCTCAGCCTCCTGCGGCAGGAGCTGACGCTGTAACCACAGATGGGGATGAAACCCTGGCTCGTTCCTGCAGGGATGCAGAGGGAAGGGAGTACAGACATGAAGTCACAGTTCTCCTGCCCTCCCCCCTGCCAGAACAGGTGACGGGAGGCTGGTGAGGGTGTGTGGACACCTCTGTGCCCACCTAAAGGGCAGGTGTGATCCCGAGAGGCAGAAGCTCTCTGTACATTTGCAGGTCCAGGGAAGGCTCCCACCACCAGCTGCTGATACTGGGTGAAAGCTGCAGCTGGCTGTTCTTTGGCCGGGGGTGGTATTTGAGTTTTAATACCCCTGTTAACTTGCAGCCACACCAGTGCTTTCCAGTCTGTTTGTCGCTTGGTGGTTTTGATTTGTCGCTTTAGAAACACTCAAAAAGCCATAGCATTAGGAACCAGATAAGTACCCAAAGGCAGATTTGTAATATTGTCCGAAAGTTTAAGCTACTAAAGATACACTTAAATATAATTCCATGGCATTTCCTCCCTGTTTTTCAGCTTTTGAATATTTTTTTGGATCCCGACCTAACACTGAGTGGAGGGAGACAGCTTTTTTTTCTTGTAAAGCCTATTGAATTGTGAGCGGGGCACAAAGAGGTGTTTGTTGTGGAGCCCAAACCTGATGGGCTGCGAGAGCCCTCGACAAGGGCCCGCAGTGCTCCGCGCGCCGCGTCGCAGGAATGCTGCTGTTTGCGGAGGGGATGGCTGGGCTCACTGTCCAAACAGATCCCTGCCTGCCAACTGGGAGCATATTGCAGTCTCTGTGAGGCACTCCATCACGGCTTGAATAGCTCCTCTTGTGCTCAGCCTTTCTGAATGCGAGAGAGAGAGAGAAATATTCCTTTCAGCCTTCTGCCATGTCAAAAACCCTTCAGTGACCGTATGAGAGCATTGCCTTCATGCAGGGGTTCAGAAAGGGAAGGAAGTTAGGAAGAAGAGACGGGAGTTTCACCATTTGTTGCTTTATTTTTAGATTTAAACTTTTTTTTACAATAAAGTGCTGCTGTGTTTACTACTCCTTGAGAAGAAAAGATTGCAAACACACATTTCTAACATACCATTGAG
The DNA here is from genome assembly GCA_035047845.1 of Dendrocincla fuliginosa. Lineage (NCBI taxonomy): Eukaryota > Metazoa > Chordata > Aves > Passeriformes > Dendrocolaptidae > Dendrocincla > Dendrocincla fuliginosa. Next base: position 4,556,958 of record JAWWMO010000011.1, read on the forward strand.
TTTATTGTGAAAAAATGGTGGTTGTCACTAACAAATTCATCTTTTCTAAGAGAGTAATAATACAGTGCTTGTAAAATCCTTCTTTTAGTCTTCTAAGCTTTCAGCTGTAGTTTGTAAACATACTTGTGTATTGCAAAAGTCCACAGCAGCATTTGCTTTAACTGATCCACTACCTGTGCAAACTTATCTGAAGTCATAGGATTTTATACAGGCTTAATTCTAGTGCATCTGATATTTGGTTGTGGATAACTTGATATGATTTTGGTGAATTGATTTGAAAGTTATAATACATAGTGTAGTAACTTGAGGCTCTTTGCAGCACAAGCAAAATTTCACCCTTGCTCCCTTCCCTCCCCCAAGCTGCATTCTCCCATTCCTGAACTATATTTATATCTAACTTAAATAAACATGGATTATAATTCCTTTAAGTACAGTGCTCATCTATTTTCGTTTTCAGAATGCTTCACCAGCAATTTTGCAATTCCAAAGTTAGGGACCTTTTTACGTGGCTGATGTGAAAACTGGGAATAAAAAATGCATTTTAAAACAAAATGAAAAACCCTGAGTTCTGCCCAGGACTTGACACTGTGCACACATGATATAAGAAATAAGAATGTGTTTGTTCCAGGACTTTTGTGTGCAGGGGAGGGAGGAAGGAAGGACTTCACTGCTGTCACTGTTTCTATAGTGACAGCTCATTCTCCAGCAGTATTGACATAAACTGCAGTCAATCATTTCTAGCAAGAAAATGGAAAGAAAAAAATTAACCACATTTGAGTGTTTATAAGCTCTTCACAGTGTGTTATAAATTGTATGTGGAAGTCTATTCACTCTCTGAGGCTTGTGTAGTTTTACTATGCTATGAGATGCTGATAAAACACCTGGATGCAGTGCACAGTTTGATGCACACAGACATACAGAAACGAGAGAATGAAAGGGTGTAAATCCCTAAAACATACGGTGTGAAGCAATATTTCTACTATGCTGCCACAGCAAAGTTTTTAGAAAAGATAATTTCCTTAACGCAAACTATGTTGATTTAATGGAACTCAGATGCAGGACAAAGTGCACAGTGACAAACCACATTTTTCAGAGGATTCTTTGTTTTCTTTTGCTGTGACTCTGGGTTGTTATATGACTTACTGAATCTTAGGTATTGAGGGAGAGTGATTTAATGCTCAGAGAGCTGAGCATCCCTACAATTTATTTCTTTTCCTCATTCTTTCTTTTGCTGTTGATGTGGCAGTATCTGATAGTTCCTTTCTGTACTCTCCCATAAAGGGGGTATTAGAGCTTACAAGATAATGTGTGAGGGGATGTAGAGATTCTTTAGTGCTGTTATGTGCAAGAGGTAGTTTTTGATGCGAAGCTTTCTCCTGGCAAATAAATGAGGTGACTGTGATTCTTTTGTGCCCAGGCTGTTCTGCTAGCTCATGTCTGGGGTGCAGCATAAAATATTTCATGTCTCATGTTCAGATTCTCTGGCAGTTTTGTTGCCTACAAATCAAAGGTTAACTTGCCTTCCACGGCTGGAGTGACCTGAACACAAAATTCAGAGTCCAGGAGTGTGTGAGAGTATGCAACAGAAAGGAGCAGACGGAAGAGGAGGTGAGAAGCTCATGGGCAAAACTTGAAGTCTGCTTTTGGAAAAAAAAAATTACCATATTAGGTCTTTAGAAATGCTGCAAATAAAGACAAGAAGCTTATTGGAGAAATACATGTTCATGGCAGGAAGTATTTCTTTCTGAATGCATCATGTTTCTTGGGCAGAACCCCATTTCTAGGTCTGAAATAAAAGCAGCAGATTGAGAAGTGACGTAGAAGTTGAGTTAAACTGCTCTTGAGTTTAACATAATGAAGTGAACCTGTTAAACACTCCCAGCAAATAAAGCAGCCAGTGCATGAGGTGTCTTTCTCCAGAATGCTTTTTTCTGGGATTTCCAAATCAATTGCTGAACATCATTGCAATCTTAACATCAGAAGGACTTCTGGTAAATAGTGCAGTCTTTCACCAGAAAAGTTGGTGAGGTTTAATTCCAAGAAAAATAACAACATTTTTTTTGGTTTTTTTTTTTTAATATTCTCCAGTGATATTCATTTCTCTAGATTATTTGCTTCTTAGCCAGACCTTATGATGTGTGCAGATTTTGGTAACTTTTTGATGGGTAAGTGCATGAGCAAATAAATACAGGGGAAAATAGTTGAGTCACGAGCCTGAGCCCCATGAGAATAGATCTGAAGCCAGCATGATGCAGTGTTACAGAAACAGGGCTTTCTTCGAGCTGTGGAGACTCTGAGTCACCAGGACAAATTGTTTTCCTTATTTTATTTTTTCAATTGCGTGCTGGGAGGGCTGATACACAAACTAGCATGACCCAGTGAGTTGTTTTGCTCACTTGGACAAATACTCTTGGGTGAGCAGCAACACTGACTCCAGGTATTCCCTCCATCACCACTGCTGTGGATGGATGTGCTGCCTGGTCTCTGGAATGGTTTAGGAATGAAAAGGTGCCATTCACAGCTTGAGTGGAAGGAGGAGAAAGAAAAGAACATGCCTGTGCATTTCTTCCTGCTTTTGATCGTGAAGCACTTGGGTTGTGGGTGCAACACACAGGTTGCACAGTTGTATCTGCATGCAGTTTTGGGGACATAGAAACACCATTCAAACTTGAGAGAGACTTCGAACAGAGTGTATGGTTTCTTTCCTTATCAAAGTTGGACAGCTGTTTAGGTACAGAAATGCTTGGAAGAGGGATTTTCTTTTTTTTTTTTTTTTTTTTTTTATTTGCTCAAAAAAATTTAAATGAAATAA
>JAWWMO010000011.1:4559776-4658831 GCA_035047845.1 Dendrocincla fuliginosa
GTGAAACTGTGGACTCTGCATCCCTGGAAGTGTTCAAGGCCAGACTGGATGGGGCTTGGAGCAACCTGGTGTAGTGAAAGGTGTCCTTGCCCATGGCATGGGAGGTGAAACCCAATGACCTTCAAGGGTCCCTTCCAACCCAAACCATTCTGTGATTCTAAGATTAAGTCAAGGCTGCTGTGCTCCCTGATTCTGTCTGGGCACACACAGTCCTTGCACTTGCTGGCACATACACCCTTGCAGCCACAGGGATCAAAGATATGTTTCAGAATTTTACCTTTTGAAAATTGTAAGTAATTTTTTGGAAATAACACACTACCTGTATTTTCTTAGTTGCTACTTCCCCTCCCACCCCTTTGGACTCTCCGAGATGTTAGATCCCGACAATAGGAGTTGAAGCAGAAATTCAAATAATTCGGAAGAAGGTTTTTCAACTTGAGGTTGTTAGGAGGAAATCAAGAGCATTCCTTGAATAGTTGCGAAGTGGCTAAATCCCTTCTCCCCTCTCTCCACTCCTTTCTGCAAATTCCAGACCCTGCGGGTGGAGTTGTCATGGCGGGCTCTGTTGTGCCCGGGTAATCCCTCTGGGAACCTCCTTAGCCTGGGAAGGGCCCCAGCAATGGGATTATTCCAAGGCAACTGCACCCCTGGAGCCCCCGGAGCGACGCAGCCCCCGTAAGGCACAGCCTTGCTCCCTTGGCTGGGACGGAGCTGCTGAAGAACTGGGAACCCGGAGAGAAAAGCTTTTTACTCCTATGTTTGAAAACTTTTTAATAACCTCCGAAGAGTGATGGCCAGTTGAAATGCTCGCTCCCTGGAGGACAGGGGGCCTTTAATCTGCACGATGAATGTTTTGGGTAGTAAATTAGTTTCACAGTTGCTATAGCCAACAAGAAACTCCCTTTATTGCATCTCAAAATTCAGAGCATTTCAAATGTGCTGGGGAGAAACTGGCTTAGAGCAGTTCTTTTCAGGTTAGGAGTGTTATTTTAATAATGAGAAGATTCTGGTTAATTACACAATAGCTATTTTTCATCAGCAGTTAATTTATATAGAAAGGGAAGAGTCTCGCTCTCCTCGCTGTATCATGCTGTGTGATAGGATGTTTTTTATCTGGGGACATGGGGAAATAAGAATTTATGGTTTATTTTTTGAAGGATGCAATGCTGTCAGTAGCCCCGAGACATGTTTTAAACACAGCTCAGCTAACGTGCTCCTTGCAGTGGCTCAGCTTAGAAATATGAGAAATGAAGTGGAAATGAGGAGAGGGTGACAGAGCCCTTCGAGCATAACCTGGTGAGTCACAGCCTTCCTCCCCACCTTTAGTGTTTATAAATGAGAGCAGGATGTGAGAAAGCAAGTTAGTGCCTTCTCTGGGACAGCCAGAGAGCTGAGAGCTGCAGGAAGAGGCTGCTGGAATAGAAGAGGTGAGGAGGAAACAGAGGCAGCTTAAGCAGCTTCTTGTGCCTCGCTGGGTTCCAGGTGGCTCTACACTGGGATTTGAGTGCCTTCCTTTAGGTTTGGCATGGCTGCAAGAGGTTCAGAGAGCAGCAGTGAAGAGAATCGGGGCTCTGTGAATGTGAGCTCTGAGAAAAGCTTGAAAAATGGGCGTTTGATTGGGTTATGGAAGGGCAGGATCCAGGGGGATGGGGCAAAGTAAAGGTGAACAGCTCGGGGCTTTCAGAAGAGGTGCTTGGAATGAAAATAATGGAAGGCTCCTCTGTCACGGGTGGAGAGTGAACAAAAAAATGTTAAAGAAATGCAAGTTGGACACATTTTCAATGAAAGACATGGCTGGAGATGTCATGGAGCTTCAGCCACTGGAGATGCTGAAGAACCAGCATCAGTCAGGAGAGACTTGGGGTAGAATTGGTATTCTGGCAGCTCCTTGTTTCAGGGAGGTATTTGTACTCAGTGATCCAGGAGAAGAATGTTCTGATTGAGGCTTCCCTACTTAAGATGCAATTTTTCTTTTTTAATTCTTAATGAACTGCTTCAGGATTATGAAACCTCTGTGAAGGAGGGAGGAGATGGCTCTCCCTCTAGTGTGACCAAAGCTCAGCTGGGAAAACCCTGGGCTCACCAACAGCATCTCTGAACACTGCACTGAATGTCACACTTAACATTTTTAGCTTGCATTGTTTTCCAGGTTATTCTGGTGCAAGTGCAGTACTGTAATAAGACTGCCAACCGAGGGACAGAAAATAATAAATACAGTGAAATTTTACTTTAATACTTAATATATTATGTATATATAAAAATATGTGTATATTATGTATATATGAAATGTGCTTTTACTCCAGGGAGAGGCTAGTTCACCACAGCCTCACAAAATAGCCCAGCACGTACCTGATTACCAACAGTGTTGATGATTGTGTTGCCCCTCCCCACCCTCAGACAATAAGGAATGCTTGCTTGTGACAGGTGGATAGTAATTGCTATGGGTTTGATGAGCACATTCAAATAGAGAATTTCAGATGATTCACTGAAGTCCAGGATCCAAACATGTCACAAACAGAAGTCATCAGCCCTGCATTGTGGGGAGGGCTGGGGGTTTGGTTTAGTTTTTGCTGGCTGGATGATTGTTCTCTCAGTGGGTGGACAGGTAAAGAATAGCCATCACCTAATTGCTGCCTCGTTTGGGGCAGGCAGAAGAGAACATGCTGTGTAACTTTATTGTGGGCCAGGTTTGGGTCTGTTGCTGATTGTACAGTCCTTCTGGTGTTGCCATGGGAATGTAATAATTATATCACGAATAATTGCAGCATTTTCTTCTACGGTTGCACAAAAGTGGTGTTGTATAATTATTGCTGCTTTTGATGAAGGTTGTGCTCAAAGCTGACTGTTTAGTATTTGTATAAACCTGTTGCAGAGAACAAAACTTTGCACTTTTATGAATGTGCCCAAAAGCTGACACGTGCACACACGCTCCCCAAAAAGCATTGACATCACTAGAACGTGTTGAAGAGCTGTCTCAAAATTGCAAAGGGAAAATAGTGTTTATAGTTGAACTTCCATCCTTGTGATGTTCTCATGGCTTGTTATTTGTCTTTCTCCAAACAAATAGCTTCTATTGAATTCAGACAAATAGTGTCATATCATATGTAGATGGCAATGCTGTTGGTAACTAGTGCAAAAATAAAATAGTTTTCATGTCATGACATCTGTTTCCCCTAAAACTGTGTTCTGGTTAAAACTTAGTGCACTGGTTCTGTAGGTCTGGTGGGGAAGCTCAGCTGGAGGGTCCTAATTCTCCTGCTGTTCAAAGCTTCAGCAGTATAAAAACTTGATAAAGGGGTTTTTTTGCTCTAAAGTGAAGCCTGGTGCTGACAGAGGTCTCATTATGTGTGTGGGTCAGCAAGAGTTACTACTTGGGTTTCCCCCATTTCTGAATTCAGTTTTGTGGTCTCCTTTTCTCTCTTGGAACCTCTTGCAAGGGACAGGCTGCAGTTTTCTGTGCAACACCTCTTCTCTCTCACCCTTCATGGTAGTGCTGTTCTCTCTGTTCATCCATGGCATAGTTCTATCTGAAAACAAAATGTTATGCAAAGGAAAAAGAAGTTAGTAGGTATGAGGAAGACTTACTTTTTCCAAAACAGAGTGTTTTTCTGTGTGATACCCTACAAATTTTTAACAGGCTAAAGTTATATTCAGGCTTAAGTATTGCTTTATGACCTAAATCCTATTCTGAGTTTGTGTCCAGTTACATTCCCACAAACTTCCTGTGTGACCCTGCATCAGGCATTTCATTTCTTTGTCCCACAGTTTCACTTGTGAAGGGAGGAGAATAACAACCCCGCTGCAGCCAGATGTTCTGGGGATGGATTCCTGAGTGCTCGTGGGGTAACGTGGTGCTGGGTCACAGAAACGCCTTTGTGCTCCTGCCTCAGATGTCAGGCTGTCATCTTGGGCTGGTCCTCACGAAATGAATGTCTCTCCAGTTTCAGGTTATTGTGTTGTGGCTTGTGTGCTAATGGATTAATTTCAGATGTTTTCAACATAGTTGGTTGTTCTCTTTGTTTCCAAAGTAGTCCTAATTTATTTAACAGTATTTGCCATTCAAGTCAACTGATTTTAGACAGATGTTTGTCTCTTGTGTTTCAGTCTAGACATCTATGATTTACAATCTGTAGCCCATCTGGTGAATTGCCATGGGAATATGCTTATTTTCAATGCTTGAAGTATTGCAACATACCCTTTGCAAGTGTTTTTGCAGTAGCACTGGTGAGCCAACCATCAGAAAAGGTTTATTTTAGCAAGAGGATCCGACTTGTTTGTTCAGGGTAGGGCAGGAAAATACTCTGTTTCTGTTCAAGACAACAACAACAAAAAATGTTCCACTCCAAAATGTTGCCCATAAATTGAAGCTCTAGAATGATATATGGCTCTAGTTTAAAAAAGAAACCAAGCCACCTGGGAATGTTGAAGAACAGCAAGAGACCCAAGAATCCATCTCATCCATCTCCGTTCTCTGTGGCTGAACAAATTTACTTGTCTAACCTTTTTGAAAGACTTCAGTGAGCTTTATATTGTCAGTGTAAATTTAACCATCATCACTGCAGAGTGCAGTTGCTGGTTCTTCATCACTGGTGTAAGCTAGACCTATGCTGTGGGAGCGGGTCCTTGTCCCCAGGTGCTTCCTTCTCCCCTTCCAGCCCCACAGCAGGAGGAGAAGCTGTGGATGCACAAGGGGAAGATGTGCCAGGCTACTAAACAGCCTGTTGACTTTGTCTGGACTCTTCTCTGCTTGTTAATTTAGTGAAGTGTGATGAACCCCAAAACCAAGGTGCAGGATGGCAAGTGAGGAGTTAGACAACTCTTTACACTTTGAGTATGAGTATACAAAACATTTCATGTGTGGAATCTCAGACGTTTCAAAATTTATTAATTCATAGTCCCGTGGTGGATAAAAGTGAGCATCCAGCCTAACTTCCCTTTGGAATTCGGCTGCAATAGTGCTGCTGAGTGACTGCTGTGGTGTTGTGGTAGCTTTGGACAGGGCATATTCGGGGCAACTGCTAGTTTTTAGCTAATTTCCTGTTTTTACAGGTTCCTGTATTATTACTAGAATATGCCCCAAACCAGAATACAACATCTGTGAGACACACATTGCAGAGGAGCACGCTGCTGAGTAGGAATCTTGTGATTCTTACATTAAAGCATGTCGTGCTGTTGTTTAACTGCAGATTGGATGTGCTCGAGCCTCCTGCTGTGTGTAGCCGGTCAAGTAGCAAACATGATAAAATAAACGGCTTTCAAGAGTCTCTCGTGTAAACAGCAAAGGTGCCGTCATGTAAATAAGCCCAGAAATGCTCCCGGAGCTGTCTGTGTGATGCGTTTGGCACGGGTTTCTGAGTAGCTTGATTTGATGTTTGGTTGAGTGAGTTTGTCTGCACATGTTGAAAGCATCAGTCAAACCCAGACTGGAGCCTGGCTGGTGCTGTCGGGTCTGTGGCTGAAGGACCAGGGCTTGAATGTGTCGTGCAGTACATGGGATTTGCAGTTTGGTGTTAATAAGGAGCAAGCAATGAAGCTGCAAGACACCGATGTATTTTTTAATAACTTAGATTGATTTTTACATTTTATTTTTAATTACGTTTGCAGCAAATTAACTTGATGGTCTGGGGGAGCGGGTAAGAGGCTGTTGTATTTGTGACCTCTCCTAATCTAGTCCTGGGATTTAGAAAATATACTGAAAAAACACAAAGTGGTCAAAGAAGTCACAAAGGAGTTTCAGAAGCACATTTTGACTACATCAAAAGTGCTTCAATCTCCACTGTCAGACACTGTGTTTGCACGTACAGAGGTCACTGTTCAGTGGTTAAAGCCATGCCAGGTGCTGGAGTCTTCAGGATGATATTTTTTTCCTTCTTTTGGACATTTCATTTGCTTTTAAGTAGTCATTTGCTGCGGGATCCAAAATCATTTGAAATCCATGGAGCTGTTTCTGCTGAACTTGAGGGCTTAGGTAATGTTTTTGTACTCTTAAAAGGTGAAAGAGTTACTTCATACAGCTGAACTGTGATCTGAATAGAAAATAACCGGTTGAGCTGCCAGGCCATGTAAATGGACATGTGGCAGGCATCCTTTTATTCACATCTCTGTGAGTAGATGAGGTTGTCTTTAAAATACTGCCCAATCTGTATGGATGAACAGTATAAAACTCTGTGTGCTGCCTTTTTCAGGCATGAGCTGGTACCATGCCAATGGCCAAGTGCTGGACACTTTTTCTTACCATTTATTGAAGCATAGAGTTATTGGTAACAACATTTTAGCATCTTTCTGAAGGCAGCAGGAGTGGAGTTTTTTTCTGCCATTCCAAACTTCTCCAGAGGTATTTTTTAAGCTGTTGTTTTATCCCCTCAAACACTGAATCATAAAGTTAAAGCTGCTCCTTGTTTTCTTTCCAATGTGGAGCTGTTTTAATCTACGAATTTACACTCGTCGAAGGACAAAGTATTTGGATCTTGATCAGCATGAGATTTAAGACCCTGTGTCCTAGGAACTTAAGTAAACACCTGAGAATTGACTCTCCCTCTGCCTTGTACATGAGCAGAGTTTAGTTAGTGTCTGAATAAACTCTTGTCTAGGAGAGAGTGCACTTCGGAATTGTGGGGATATTTGTACATGAAAACTCCTCATGTCCTACTTTAGAGGTGTTTACAAAGTGCTCTGACACACTTGTGTTTGCTTGTGCTAACAAGCAGTTCCAGGTTGTGGCTGAAAGGCTGGGAAGAATGCTCACCACAGCTCTGCTGCAAGGCAGAGATGAATGGAAGGATCCAGGATTCTTTTTTTTTTTTTTGTTTTCCTTGTCATCACCTTGTTTGGTCCGTAAACTGCTTTGAGAATAACCAAGCAGAGGGAGAAGACACGTGTTCCTGACAGGGAGCCTGTTTGTGCTTGTTTCATTGAGGAAATTGTTCCGGAACAGCTGCTCATCCATGTGAAAATGCAAACCCTTGGGTCTCAGCCAAGGTCAGCAAGCCCTGGGTCATTTGTTTTAGCAAAGCAGGCCAATTTGCCCTTTAATTATCTCTCCTTTTTTGTTCTGTCACACCTCTTGCTCTGTAGATTTACTTCCGGAGAAGTGCCCCACGTGAAAGATGTGATACCAGTTTTGCTGTGAATCAGGGGGAGGCAGAATATTTTTTCATGGGTTACTTATAACTGTTAAGCTTTATAAAATATAATGCATTTACTTCCCTGGATTTAATTTTCCACTTAGGTAGTTCTGTAGGTTCTTGTTATTAAAATGTATAGGATTCTTAAATTTCAAAGTAAAAGTGCAAAATCGCTAAAATTCACATTGTTTCTCTGCTAGTGCAGGTATTATGGTGTGAAGTGGTAAGTTGGGTATGTGTTTGCTGGAAACAGAGCTGAGAAATTCCTAAACTTCTGGAAGTTTTCAGTGACTGTTCTCAGAATGGGAACTTTATAATAGAGCCTGGTAGGATTTGCTGTCAGTAATAAACCAGGCAAAGCTAGAGTCACTAGAAACATGGAGTAAAACATGCCCAGGTGGTGGAGCTGGATGGGAGGAACATTTTACGGGGGGCATAATTTAGTAATAGAGGGAAAAAAGCAGTGCTGTATAAGCACTAAGAAAAATAGCGTAGTAAAATGACTTCTTTGCCCTATAGTGCTATATGGAAAGAAAGAAAGAGGAAAAATGTGTTGCTATAGCTGGAGGAACTGAAATGGTTTTAGCTTCTAAAGTTTAAGGGAAAACCCTGATTTTAGCGATCTTTAATGCACGTGTGAAAGGTCACTCGAGAACAAGAAAAAAGCATACTTGTTCCAAAACTGGTTTTATACAAGAATGTTGAAAGTGTCGTGGATTGCAACCAAAGCTATAATTAGCCTTGAAAACCTTGGGCCAGAAGTTTCTCGAGGACATTGTGACATTGTTCCTGAAGGAATAAAAATGGCCAGAGGGACTGTCAATCTCTGCGTGTCAGAAACATCCTCTTGCAGGGAAAGTGGGAGACAGAGGTGGAAGGGAATCGTGCTTTGATGTGCAGCTTCACCCAATAAACCATGACACAAGAAGGAGCAGAGTGAGTGTTGCCATTTTTGTTAGACTGAGAGTGCAGGTGTTCTATAAAAAGGCAATAGATTTGCAAAACGTATTTGGTTATCAAAAATGGTTAAAATAATCAGTGTCCGTGCCATCACAGGGGTGACAGAGCAGCACAAAAGGAGCACGTGGCTTGGAAGAGGAGAGGCTCTGACTGGGATGTCAAGCTGTTCATTAGCTCTGCCACAATAAAAGACTGAGTTGCTTCTTTCACTGTCTGTTAATTATTAATGTGTTATAAATAGGAAGACTTTGTGCTGTGCCAGCTGGGCACAGGTGGGGTCTCTCACCTGTCTGACTACATGGACTGTGGTGCCTTCAGCCTGGTGGCTCCTCTGCTTTTCCTCTTATTGCAGAGGAGGGGGAATCATTTCCTTGCACCTGCATTTTGGATGGAGCCAGCCCCAGCATTCTGGGGCAGCACTCCAGCAGCTGATGGAGATGTGCTGGATTCACGGTGAGGCAGCTTGTGCTGGAATTTGGCCTCTGGCTTTGTCAGCAGAGGTGACCAAGCTCTGCTAGCTGAGTTTCATTAGGAACTCAGGAGACAGCCTCTGTTTGCTAACAGGTTTGAAAAGTACTAAAGCAAGCTCCTTTCAGTGTGCAGCATCTGTGTTAGGGAGCATGGACTTCTTCTCATTAAAAGTAAGTTTTTATATTGAACCACAAGCTTCAATTAAAACTTGAACAGTTCTGATTCCCAAGAGTACCCATTGTTTATATCCATCCTGTGAATACAAGCAACTGATGAACATCCTTCTTTGAATTTATGCTTTTTAATGGTTCAAAACTATTTGAAATAACTCAAAATACTAAAAGAAACCCAAAACCAAAATCCCCCAAACCCCACCCAATCCAAACAAAAGATATGGCTTTGTTTTAGTATTAATTAGGGAGTGGTTTGACTACAAGAAGAGTCTTTAATAATTGCTAGGACTCATTGTGCTGTGGAGGTGGGGGTCTGTATTTTCCTTGCTACTGCTTGAAGTTGTTTTGATACCCTTGATGAGAGGAATCCAATAATGTATGCTAAAGTCATTTGGCTAACCCTGAAATCAAAGCACTGGAAACAAAATCTAGCTGCAAATCACCAGGCTGTCAGTCTTCTAAAACCTGTTATCCAAATGACTTTAACAGTTTGTGGGTCATACACAAGGTTAAGACTCATCTTGCACAGTGCACGTTTTGATGATAAAACACAATATTGTATTTTTTTATTGGAGTGGAAGTGTTACAGTCAACAGTATCGGTGTGGGAGTTTGATTTCTTCCTGCAAGTAGATCTCTAGTCCATATGAGCAGTTGGCACAAAGTTTGGAAGGACAGATATGAAGCAAAGCGCTTCTTATTTGTTGTAGTCTTATCTGCTCCATATGTAGAAGCTCCAAAATTGTTCCATATTTGTTTCTTTCCAAGTCAGAGTAGCTATTTTTTAGAAAGATTGGCTAAGGTCAATACAACTATAAGTAGACAGTGTTCTGGAGAGAGGGTGAAACAGCTTATTCATTAAAGTTTCATTCTATTAAGCAACCTTTAAATCTAACATTTAAATTATTGTCTGCTTAAATGAGGAACTCAGGATTCTTTTATTTTGTAGTGACCTTTTCCCTTATAGTTTTTCAAGTTTGAGAAATCCCTGGCAGGGAATGAGTCACATAACTGTTAACTATTCATTTTACCTAGAATCAGGCACGTTCTGTCCTTGAAGAACTGATTAGCTCTTGATAATGCAGTGTGGATTAAATGCCAATAAATAGCATCACTGTGTGTTCACCAACACTGGCTCTTACATACAGATATATAGTTAGTTATATAAATACACTGTCCAGCTTACTGTGGAGTGAAACTTGGCAGTGTGTATAGCCCAAAGCAGATTCAGAGAGAAATAAAGAACTATATTCCTGAAAAGAAATTTGTGGGGATTTTTTTTTGATAAGGAAAACATATTTATTCAAATAGTATTTCTGTAAAATTCCTTCTGGACCAGTTGTCACTTCATATTTTTGATGGATTTAAATAGAGCCATTTAGGTGGCAGCTCCTTCCCAATAATTGCTTACTGCTCAGGCTGAAGTTTTTCCATTGACACTAAAATTGTTGGCTGTCTGGGGAGACAAATAGTGTTGAAAGGGCTATAGAGTAGGGGGGGAACCCATATGAGCTGAATAATAAGAAGCAGTAACTTCTTTTCCCCTTGCTGGGCCTGTAGTGTAGGCAAAGTTCCCCACATAGTTAAATATAGGAAAGAATGAAATGCAGCAGAACCACACACCTGAAATATTTAAACCTCGGAGTTTCTCTGTGCTTTATACACTTGATGATGAATTACCATATTTCAAATCTAGATGTGAGTAGTAAAATCTGTAGGTGCTGATTAGACTATAAATAACTGGATAGAGAAAAAACTTCAAAGTCAGAGGAGATAAAAATAGCTTGCATTTTGAGAGGTGGGAAGTTCTCATTGTACCATGTGTAGCCCGAGGAGTATAAAAATGCAGATGGATAGGGAATGGCTCTGTTAATTTGATAGGGACTGCTTCTGCTGATACCAGGCAACAGACTGTGACTCACTTGGCTGTTGGGGGTTTCATTACATTTGTCTAAATTTTAGGAGCAGTCACTCCTACAGGCCATTACATCCCATCTGTGCCTGAGTCCTTCATATGTTTTAGTGTTCAGCTTCCTTCCCTAGAACGTGATATGGTTTGGAGATGGGAGATGGCTTCTCCATCAGAGAAGGTGATGAGGTTACCTTTTGTGTTGTTAGTCAAAGCTAAAATCCAATTTGCAGTGGCAAGGAGCAGAGTCTTGCTGAGATCTTCTAAAGAGCTTGACCATGGGGTCAAAGGGGCTAATTAACAGGTTTGTGTCAGATTTTAATATGCAATAAGGAAGGAATAAAATTAACTTTTCTTTTCAAAGTAGTAAACTCTCACTGCAAACATCTGTCTGATGTTTGGGGGGTTCATTTTACTGACTGCTCTGTGTGATGTTCCCGACTTTAATGGGTGAATCAATGAGCAGTTGAGAGAACTATTTCCATTTTATCTAGACACTTTCTTTTAGCTGTGAGGCTCTGTTTGCAAAAGCCCAGTGGTTATGGCACTTGCTTTGTTGTACTTGCACTCGGTGCCTCGAAATGGAACTTGCATGTTCAGGGCTGGATTTCACAGTGGAAACCATAAGCTTCTTGCTTGTATAACCACATTCCAAGGTTAGTCTGAATAGCTGAGATAATGAATTTGGTCTTTGTGCATTCTTAAATAGATAGATAGTTTTTCACATATGTGATTTTTTTTTTTCTTTGCTACAATTGGACGCTTTCCTTGGGAGCTGCCTAATTCCAGGCTGCACAGTTTCTGCTTTGTTCCCTCTCCTGTGCCTTCGACAAGAATAACTTAACCAGATTTCAGTATAGGAATTGTGGGCTGCTAAAAGACATATTGTGTTACTGCTTAATGCTGTATAAGTTGATCAGTGGGTAATATAAAGTCTATGTTTTAGCTGGTTTATGATGAAAATATTATTTCAGCAGAATATATGGTAAAGTCATTGAACAATGATCTTATTCTCAGAATGATGGCACGAGGCATTTTCCATATACCAGAAATTAGTAGAGCTGCTCATTTTGTTATTGCAGGCTTCAAAAATAAAGCTATTTTTTGTCTTTTCTGAGCCATTATGCTATTTTTTTAACTGAAAAAACTGATATCTTATTACTCTCTTTTTATTAGGACCAGCAGAGGTTCCCATGATGTCACCCAATGGATCCATTCCCCCTATTCATGTGCCTCCTGGTTATATCTCACAGGTATGTTTCTTGAAGAATTAGAAAGCATATAAAAGCAATAGCATTGATCCACATGGAGAAGTCTACTTGGTTGAAGTTTAATTCAGAATTTTAATAAAAATATTAGCACATATTTTCATACTCCCCCTCTTTGCTGACAGTACACACACGTTTGCACAAGTCACCATGTATGTGCACCTTCCCACACTGGTTGGTGTGTGTAATAGGTGTGGGTTTTTAGCACAGGCAAAAGCTCTGCACTCAGATTGAGCCCAGATGTGCAACTTCTCCTCCTTTGTGAGAGGGGAAGAGAACTCCACATTTCTGGGTGACACCTTAAGTTCTCCTGTGGTGGTCGGAAGGGGTAAGAGACTGGTGGAAATGAGAGAAGAAGCCACTGTAGCTATAAAACACACTCTTGGTCCTCAGTATCTTCCCAGTAGAAGTCCTGCAGCATACCAAGAACTGGGGGTTTTGTCGTGTTTTCAAGAAGAAATGTGATTTAATTATCTATTTATGGAAAAATGGAAAAAGCTTTTCACGAAGCTGTCGGGTTTTGGAACTCTTGGACAGCTATTGCTCTTCTGTGTAAATAACTACTTCAGATTACCAGATTGTTTTTGTTCCTTCCATCTTCTGCAAAGCTTAGACTCTTTTTGAGGTAAGGAAAGAAAAAGGAAAAATTTAAAAAGGCAGATTGATATAAGGCAGAACAGCTGTGAACAATACAGTAGATCCAGCAATTTCATCATTTGCATTGAGACTTGAACTTGAAAGCTTCATTAAAATGTACAAATTATTTCAAATATCCTTGATAAATAGCATAAGGACTTTTGATACATATATTTTGGCATCTTGTTGAGCAGAAAATAAATGATGTCCTGGAATCCCTTCCCCTCCCCAGGAAACATGTGAGCTTGTGTAATTCTGAAAAATTGTGGATGGCGTCATACTTAAATCCCACAAAATACTGCAATCACTCTGTGGTATTTTAGCTTCTGAACAGAGTGAAAACATTCTTCAGGGATGGGGGAAGTTGTTTGCCAGCCTAGGAGAGAGGGCAGCACCACAGGGTGGTCCTCCTGCTGCTCAGTCATCCCAAGGGGAGCGGTTGGGGTACATTTTGACAGCATTTGCTGTTTCATACCCCTCATGGGCTCACCTAGTTTAATAAACTGGCCCATATCATGCAGAGGAGTTTCTAAAGATTTATTCCTCCTTTGAAATAACTTTTAACACCTTTTTAATATTAAAATGTTTATAACTCTCCACCTCTGGGCTAAGATATATGGTTGGGGAAAATTGAAATGCCTTCCAAACCAGAGGGATGAAAGTCTTCCAGTTGTATCCCTGTCTGAGCCCAGTTGCTCTGTAATGCCTTTTGTGGGGCACCATAATAATTCCACTAAAGAAGCCTTTAAGTAGTTTCTTAACCAGAAAAAAAAGCCCAACCAAAACCCCTCTTATGAAGCAATTTTTCCAAGGAGCTGGAAATGTGTTGTAAAGTTTTAGGGGGGAAACTCTGTATTCGGTGCTTTTCAGCAGCAGAATGTGTGTTTTGCTGTGTGGTGAGTGAGCCTCTTGCCTTTCAAACCTTCATATTACAGACTAGTTGGAAGTCTGTAGTAATGAAATTTGTTCTTTTTTGTAATAAATGCCTTCTTTGCTCTTGTTATTTTCTATTGCCTCATAGTTAAAAATACTATTTTATGATAAACAAAGAGAACACAACTTAAATTTAAAGGGGCAAGGGAAAAGCCATAAAGCAAGGTAATGCACTCTGAGATATTAATGGAAATATATTTAATTTTTGGTTTGATTTGTCCCCCAAAGTGATCATCTAAGAGTCAGGCAGAACACAATATTCCTGAAGAGAAGTAACAAAGCCTGTTAAAAAAACCCCATGACATCTTTTACCATTTTGTTGTGCCAAGCCTGTTGGAGTATTAGCCCTAAATATTACCTGAGTTATCAAATGATTGCAGCACTGGATTAACTGGGGCCTTGTTACCTCTCCAGTACTGGGAAAATGATCAGTGAAAAACTGGCAGGAGGATGTTTGTCCTGCAAGCACAAACATAGTTAGACTCCATTTCTAGTTTCAAGGACCTTATTAATAATTGTGACTAAAAGCTGGGTTTGTTGACCTTAAGGAGATGTTCCCAATGACGAGGCTTAGCCAGGGTGGGAAAAAATCCAGGAAAATAATAGAAGACAGATACACACCACCAGTTCAAATCTTCCCTGCTTTCAAAGACCAGTCCAATGCAGCTGGTATTTTGCATTTCCATTTCAGCAGACAAACCTCTGTGCACCTCTGGCAGATATGAACTATCAGATCAGAGTTCATGTCCCTGCAACTCTTTGTGGACTAAGGGTTAGTTAAATATAGACCAGAGGCAATGTCCCTTGCCGTGCTCTTGGTGGACAATATTGCTACTGCAGAAGGTGGCTGTGGGAGGTAGAGCCATGGCAGAGGAATCTGTATTAAGTGCTGCCATGCCTACAGTTCTGGCTGTTGAAGGAGCAGCTCCTGTGGCTTGTCAGGAGGCAGACACAGGTTGTCAATGCCCATTCTGGTTCTGAGCTGTGTCCCCATTGCACAGGCTGAGAGTCCACTCTCTCCTGGAGGCTTCTTGCCATCATGGTCTTCTGCTGGCTCCCAGGGCACTCAAGCTCCCTGTTGTCAGCATAACCTGAACAATAAAGACCATGATTTGGGTGCCAAGCTGTTAAATTTGGTGACATCCTCGTGGGTTGTTGTTTCTGCTTTTCACAGTATGTGTGGGAGGAGGAAAGGAGGATTTGGAGTGTTCTAATGAAGAGAACTAGAAAAATGGAAATACCAAAAAGCATGATCGTGGACTTGTTCATTTAGTGCTGTTGGCTGAGGACTGCTCTCTCCAAAGTAAATCTGGAGCAATTCTATTGAGGTTTGAGGAATTACTTGTGTGTAGTTGGGCATGAAAATTGACTTGAAACTCCACTTTAGGTTATATTTACAGGTATTTTAATATGTGGTCTCTGCCACAGGTATTTTAAGACTAAAGGACTAGTTTACTGGTTGGAGCATGAGGTGCACAGAGGGTTGAAAAACCTGCTTTGGTCAGGAGGCAATGCTGGGATTGTATAGTCTGAACTGTGCAACTTGAGCCACTGTCCTGCAGTTCAATATCCCTGCATCAAGCACATGGCATTTGAAAGAACTGAAACATAAATTCTAGAAAGAGGAAAGTGTCTAAATGATACTTAAAATGGTCGAAAAACTCTCACATCCTCAAAGATCAGGATTTTGGGTTTGGGTGCATCCCCTACCCTAAGGCAAGTGTTCTTCTCTAAAAGCATGTTTGGCCAGCATTAGCTTTTAGTCACAAACTTCTTGTTTTTGTGTGGGTTGTTGCTCACAGGGCTTCTCTGGGTGTTTTATGGACTGCAATCAATCAAGGCATCCTTTAATGGGATGGCCCTCATTAAAGCTTTGAACACAAAGGTTGTGCAGTTCTCATGTGGAGCAAGCCATAAAGCTGTGGTCTTTATGTTCATGAGCGTTGGTCCTGAAGAACTGTATCATTGTAGATATAAAATACCCCAGCATGCTTGCCAGCATTCTGTATCTTCATCTTTTCCAGGTTGAAGGTGTAGATTTAATACGGTGTTTAATACTGATAAAAAAGATAAAGATAGTGATGTAGACTTGCCAGGACTGGTGTGAACTTGGATTGGCATCCTTAAGAAATTAAGTGAATAAATAAAATGTTGACATCCAAGTTCCTTGTGGATGAGCTCATTCTGTACTATTTTCTGGTACAGATTGATTTATGAATGAAGGTTCAAATTAGTTTATGAAATTGCCAAAGTATTGGTTGTGGTCCACCCAGTGGTCATGCTCCAGATGTGCTTGCTGAATCTAGCACACTAAATTGAAGTGAAATAAGGGTTGGGTTTTTTGGAAAGCAAGTGGAAATTACTTGCATATTACCATATTAAACCCATTCAGTAAATGTGTTACAGAATGAGAGTGGTTGTATTCCTTTAACTGGATCTCACAACATACAGGTACAGTTTACCTGTGCACAATTAACCTGCCAGTCTTTTTCCTGGGAGTGTAATTTTCAGTTTCAGTAGAGGAAAATGAAGCAACGTGCAGTAGTGTGATGTGCTTTGAATACGTGGGTTATCTCTAGTTACTACAAGGATATCTCCACTGGAAAACAAATAACATTTAAAATGGTATTCACAAAATGTGGCAACCGATGGGGGAGGCAATATTATTGTGTATGAGTAATGTTAACCCAGACTGCCCTGAAAGATCATCATCTGCCTCACGTAGCAATTAAACTCCCTAAAATATGGGAAAAAAACCCACACAGAACTACGCTATAATAGTGTTGTTATTGAGGTGGCACGCCAGTTGCACCAGCAAGCACAAAAAATGCCAGCAAAAGACAATTTACCTACTAACTGCTTGAAAAGAATGCAGAGTAGTGAAAGTTTCTCTCTCGGTGCCAGATGACCAGAGACATTTGTTTTCTGCAAATATAAACTGCTAAAATTAGTAGTGGCAATTTTAATATTCCAGTTTCATCTAGAGACCTCAGCAGGGATTAGGATTTCATTGCTTCTTGGCACTGAAGCAGAGACAGTTTAGCAGTGTGTTTCCTGATGAATTTATGATCTTTGTGACAAGCGGGTTTAATCAGATACGAGGAATTGCAGATTTTTTGCTTTAAATAGCAAAGTTTAACCTCTCTGCTAAGTTATGTTATTTTCATTACTGGATCCAGAATGATGCTCTCTATCTTTGATGAATTAAGTGAGTGTTGTCTCCCTGAATGGCACTGCTACAATCTACCCACTTCAGATTTTACAAACCAAGGGCTATCTACAGTCCTTATAGCTGCCTAATGCATATAATACATAATAAATCAGATTGCCAATTTTATGATTTGTTAAGGGCAGTATAGCATATTTAAAGATGGTGCAAGCAGCTTCAGCAATTTACACATATATCTCTAATTCCTAGTTCAGAGAGAAAATGCCCTGTAGGATAGAGGAATAAAGTGGTTTTCGTGAGGTCCTCTGTGTTTTTGTGTTCATTTGTAGCGTAGGCACATGGAATAACAAGAATGCTGTCAGCAGTCATGGCCTGGGAGGAAGCAAATAAAAGATAGCAGTCTTGGCTTTTCGATTAAAGTCATTTGGAAGGCTGGCTCGTCCTCTGAGTTGGACTAGATGGTCCCTTCCAACTGAAATATGCTATTTTATCCCCTCATCTCTGGCTTTTCTCTCAGTAGTGCTGATATTTTATAGGATTTTATATGTAGCAGGATAATTTCATCAGAAAGGTCTTTGACAGGACTCTGAGCTTTTCTCCCTGCTGTATAGATGATATTTCAGGAAGCTGGATCCTAATAATTTAAAATATGGTTTACATTATGTGCTGCTCAGGGTACAAATTTTCTGTCTAAATCTGTCCTTTAACATATTCATCTTTCACTAGAGCAGAAAATACACATGTAGCTGGTCTAGATGCACAGATAAGAACTTGTAAGCCTGGAAGACTGGAATTGCCTTTGAGGTTTGGCCTAGTTAAAGCCATGATGAAAACTATTCACATCAGGATGTAGGAACTTGCTGTCTCAATTAAATTACAGTATGATCTGAGTCTGAGAGAGTTAAGGGCAGCATTTCTGTGCACAGTCCTAGGTAAGTAGTTCCATTTTTCAAAGATGTGCTAAATGGAAAGGATTTTCCTTTTCTCCAGGTTTCAGACATGGTGCAAGGATAAGGGATGCTGTGGGGCTGGAGTACAGCCAGTAACAGAGATGGGAGGCCTGAAAACGCAGTAGTTAAAAGGATGTGATAGTTTAAATCTCTGAGGTTCAGCTGTCTTTTGAGGACTCTGTAAAGTCTTTGAAATTTAAAGCTAGCAGCCAACAAATTGCTAGTGGAAGTTGTAAAAAAGGATCAAGTATGTTAAGCTACACAATTACTGTTCTGGTTACTCAGCAAGCAACACATTTTTCATGTGAAATACCAGTCATGAGTGAATGATTTAGCTTTCTGTAGAAAATTGTCTTCTGTAGGAGTCCAGCCAACACAGAGAAATTGGCCATCCCATCCCATAGCTAACAGGTGTAAATTCTTATAACCTAGGGGCACACGGGGCCAGAGGAAAGGAGTTGGATCAGCTAAAACTGGTTGAAGTTTACCCTGTGACAGCTTGCTCAGCTGATGCCTGAGGCAGGAGCTGGTGTTTGCAGGAGCCGCTCCTCTCGTGGCCATGGGCATTGCCCCTAGGATGGCTGGTCTTCAGCAGAAAGAGCCATGGGCTGTGCTGCTCCTTGGCTTCAGGGTCCTGGTTTTATCTTGTGCTTCAGGGTGAGACACTGATGTGATGGGAGTCGCTGGGGCATTGAGATCTATAGCAGAGCCTCTCCTGCTGGTGCTGCTGGGGGGTGGATAATGCCAGCTGATGGTGGTGGTGGTTATCAGCTGAGAGTGGCACATCTTACAGCAGGTGCCCTTGATGATGCACATTCACTTATCTCATACAACACATCCATCATAGATACTATTCCATCTGTGTGTCATCAGTAAGTTGAGAGAAAATTAGGTTTTTAACAGCCTGTTTCTTGTATGAAACTGAATGATGCTTCCTTCATGCTTTTCTGCCTCATGCACGTCAGCATCACACAGTCAAAGGGATAGTAATTGTTCTTATGTGGTTGTATTTTTAAATTTGAGTAGTGGCAGCAGTTTTTTTGAATGAGCTTCAAGAAAAGCTTGGCTCCTAGGTCTGAACTGAAGTTTGGCTGGTTGACTGTTCTCCAGAAATATAGCTCTGGAAAAATTATAACCTGAATAACATTTTTCAGCCTAAGCACATTCCCACCTTTCTACATCTGTTTTTACATGCTTTGACTGTGGCATTAGGGGCCAAATTATGCACTATTCCAGAGTGGATTTGTGTGGATGAGTAGAGCAGCTCTGTAGCAGAAGCAAACCTTCTGCCCTGTGATCTGTCTAGAACAGATACCTGTTATGAGCAGAGCAATTCTTTTGCAAATGGTTGTCAACACAGAGGGTTCCTGCAGAGTACATGTCTCTGTGCACACACTCAGCCTCTTTGCAGTAGCAGTGCCAGCTACTTTGCCAGTGTTACTTGCTCTGTACCCAGGATTGCTGTCAAAATCCATGGTAGGAATTTTATGGGTAGAATGTGCCAAAAAGCACACTTATTTTGGTGCTTTGTGTTCCTTTTCCAATTGTTTTCCTCCCTAAATGCAGGTTATTTATTTTGTCTCTTACCCACATAGTTATCACTAGCAGCAGTACAGCTCCCAGTGATTACTGTGTCTATCTGAGTCTCCAGGAGAAGCCACATCACCACTACGGTTATTTCTGCTGATATTAATTTTAGAAATGTGTTTATTCCTGAAAGTAAACCTAAGGACCAACAGTTCTGCAACAAACTGTAAACAGTGCTGTTTTAAAGCTGTGCCTGGGCCAGATGCTGCCTAACGTGCATTTCCCTGCCTTCCCTTCCAGGTGATAGAAGACAGCACGGGCGTGCGGAGGGTGGTGGTCACCCCCCAGTCTCCGGAGTGTTACCCCCCCAGCTACCCCTCGGCCATCTCGCCAACCCATCACTTACCTCCGTACCTGGCACACCATCCCCATTTTATCCACAACTCTCATACAGCCTTTTATCCTCCTGTCACTGGACCTGGGGACATGCCACCACAGTTTTTCCCACAGCATCATCTTCCCCCGACAATATATGGAGAACAAGGTGAGCTGCAAGGAAGGTACCGGCGTTTTGTGCCTGTGTTCAGCAGATTTTAAGGGCTAGGGAAACCAAGAGTAGGAATGGAGAAGTTGTAGAGTGGCTTTGTCTACATGGATGGAGCCTCCTTGAACACCCAGAACAGGGGGCTGTAGCCATCCAGAGAGTACAATACCAGGCAATCCTAAGTTGCAGCTCTGGGTTGCAGAAACAAAACCGGTTTTAACTTAACCTGTAAATATGGTGGGAAAAGATGTGTCATCCAGTGCCCCAAACTAGGGGCAGTGAGTCATGTCAGTCCTGCATTGTACAGGAAACCTAGGGACAAAATGTGTCAGTCCTGTGTTGGGAATGGCGCTGGATGTGGAGTGCTGGATCCTGACATGGATCGTTTCCAGTGGGAAAAGCGGATACCGCTTCCTGTTGGCCCTGATGTGATTTCTGTGGTTTTCCAAGAAATAGGAGGCATTTTCTTTTGTTATTCTAGTGGAGACTGTGCAGTAAGTCACTGCAAGGCATTGTCTGATACCAAAGGGTAGCATGGCAACCCTAATCAGGCCAGGAGGAAGTAATTGCAAGAAAAGGAGTGAAAGGGGCATATTTCTGTCTGAACTATGCACTGCTGTGTCTCTGCCACCCTGGAGATAAGTCTTTGTGCAATCTGAAAGGGGGCATTAAACAAAAAAGTAATCCACAAAGCTACTTGAGATGTTTGACATGTAAGTGGGTTCAGGATTCATGGATTTACATTATGCTGAACTACCTGGATTTAAAACCCTGTCTAAAGAGCATGTTTAAGTCATATCACCAGAAGTGAAGTTCTGCTGGAGTGGGAAGGAGGAGGCAGAGAGAGAGAAGGGGAGGCATCTACAGATGCTACATCTTGAATTTTCTGTTGCCCAGCAGCCCTCATTTTCCAGTGGGCAATGGGCCCTTACAGCTGACATTTAACTTCATTACACTGGGAGGGAGGAAGTGGGAAGCTCAGGAACCCAAAAGGATAGCATAGCAGTCCAGATTCATAAGGGAAAGACTTGAAAAGGGAAGGGGGCAGTTTGTCATATTGCTTGACAAAGGCTTGCATGCAGATATGGTGCAAAGTGAACACAGAGCTATTGGGTAACTAGATGTTGAATGTTTCTGTAGCCTGGAGATGCCAAGAAGCTGATTCAGCTTAAAAGTAAAATTTTAAACAAAACCCTTGCTTGTTTGTACCTGTACACTGAAATAATTGGTGAATACTGTACTGGTGAGTGTTAATCCTCTGCTTCCTTTTAGCTGTGCAGTGGCTTATACTTAAAAAAAACCCCTAGAATTTATTTGTAGCATGCTAGGTTTAGGCAGCTAGTTGCTGTGATAATACAAATAGGATGATACAAGGACAGATGAAAGCCAAGATGCACTGAAATATCAAAGGAAGAAAATCTGGCTAGTTGAAAATACTTGGTAAAATTATAATACAGGATACGTGGTAATCTCAATTTAAAGACTTTGAACAGCTAGATAGGATGCTTGTTTGCATCAAAAGTGTGTGCCATAACTTCTGAATGGATGTAGGAAAAAAGATTAATGCATCAAGTAGCAATTATTATTTTGCTAACAAAGACAAAACTGTTTTGGGTGTGAGTATGTTCAAGGTTCACAGTCAAACTGGAGCACAGAAAGGATGATTGACCTGTAGAGAAAAGCAGAAGAGACTTATTCCTGCAAGCTGACCAGCCTTAGCTTAGAGAGAGGCATCCTTGGAGAGGTGGAGATTGTACTTAATGAAGTGTATCTGAAGTGTACATATGATATTTATGATCGTTCTCAAACCTTTTTGAGATGGTTTTGCTTCCCAAAGCTTCAACTTCATGTTGCACTTCTCTCCTTAGGCACCACAGCTGACACAATTGTAAGGTCTGTTTATCCCGGGAAATTAAATTGCATGTAATCAGGGATGGCAGCTTGAAACCAGCACATCTCAGCTTGTTCTGTCCAGTCAGGCCCCAGGGAAGAAAATTCTAAATTGCTCTGAACTTGTGAAGGCTTTTTCCTGGAGATCAGTCTCTCTGGATTTTTGCTTGAAATCTGTGTCCCTGAAACACAAGGACTGAAGAGGAGGGGAAAAGCTTATCACCCCAATTGCTGGTTTTTACCCACTCATCCAAAGAGTTATGAAATTCTATTCTCTAAGGGGCACGGTTCATTAAAAATCATCAGTCCCACTGAAAAGCTCTTTTTAAGAAAAAAAAAATTGGGTTTGTTGTAAATCTGCAGGCACACCTGGAGTCACTTTGTTTGTAGATGGTCAGGAATTTGGTTTTCTGAAAAAAAAAAAAATTCCATCAATTTTTCTTGTTGCGAGTTAACGCGGGGTGAATTCTTCCCTTTCAGAGATCATACCACTATACGGGATGTCCAGCTACATCACCAGGGAAGACCAGTACAGCAAACCACAGCACAAAAAGCTCAAGGACAGGCAGATTGACCGCCAGAACCGCCTGAACAGCCCCCCTTCCTCCATCTACAAGAGCCACATCGGCAGCTGTGCCACGGTGTACAATGGCTACGCCAAGAGCCACAACGGCGCGGGCAGCGGCGCGGCAGCTCCGGCCGTCAAGAAGCCGGAGCGCAGAGCCAGGAGCAGCCCCAAGTCCAGTGAACAAGACCCACACGGTAAAGACAGTTTGTGGAGATTGGTTTTGAAGTCCTCTTTATTGCACCTTTCTGGCTTACGGCAGCCGTGCCAAAAATCCCTGCCACCCCCACGTAAAGGGAGCGGTAATTTGGTGTGAGCTTCAATAGAGATGCTGAGCTTGCTGCACTGTATTAGTTTTGTAAGATGATCTGGTTGCCCCCTCATCTTTTGTGACTGCTCCCTTGGTAGATGCAGCATCATTCTCTTTTTATCTGTTGGAAGCAGAAATGCATTTTATGGGTAAGGTCTTGGTTTTGTTTTGCTTTGCGTAGAGGCATCGTGAGGCTTTGCAGAAGTCTTTCTGAACAACTGAGCTATAACCAAAAACTAATTACTGGGTGCCATTACTTTGCATCTCCGGGGTAAACATAGTAAAGTTATTAGAAAGTTTAGAGGTTGTGGCTGAAAAAACAAGTTTTTTAATATGAAAGTTAAGTGGAAGTACGATTAATTGAAACAGAAGAAAATTGAGAATAAATTACTTCATGTTAGCCGTCAGAATTAGTGATTGAATACTTCAAATTCATATCAAATACTGGATACTTTTGAAATCATTTTCTTTAGCATTTTCAGTGGCTTACCATTTAAAAATCTAGAACTTCAGATGGACAACCTGAGTTTTTACTGTAATTGAATCTCATTTATCACAATCCATTCTGCATATTATCAGTTCTACCTAAATCTAGCTTGTTCCACCTTGCAGCCTTTCTCTTCTCCCTCTGCCTGTCTCTTTGCTGACTGCTGCAGCTGCCTGAACAAACTTTGATGTAGTAACCAAGTTTATACCCAGGATGTTCAGGATATTTATAATGTAGCACACTCGGAAACCTCTTGTGTGAATTTATAGGTTTTCCATTATCTATCTATGGGATATATTTATTTGGCTGTGTACTTTTACTTGTGAGACGTAACTGAAATAAATATTCACAAAAACTAACAAAGCCAGTAGCCAAAGGGGAAAAAACCAGCTGCTGGCACAGTAAGGAATGAGGATTTGCAGACGTGCTTCAGGGTCTTTAGAATTAGCAAGGAGCTGTATTTGGGAATGCTGTAATCCAAGAAAATGAATCACTGCATTGGACTTTCTAGTTATTTCTTGTCAATCAGCTTATGTGGCCTTTAGTATTCTTATTTATGTTTAGCTATTTATCTGAGGTGGAATACATGAGGTGCTTGGAAGCACGTGTGTCACCCAGAGAGTGACCTAAAACTGGGAACAGCAAGTGATGGAGTCCTCCCCCAAACTGTGAACAGGTCCCTAACAGGAGGCCATGCAGATAAACATCTGTTGTCCCATCTTCCTGCCTTTTAAAGTTGGGTTCTGCATCTCTACCCAGAGATGGCAGCCCAGGAGTCACATCAGACTGCCCTGCAGCAAAATCCATGGCCAAAGCAGGAATAGGACAAATTTCTTCTTTCAAAAGAAAAAGAAAAAGTGAGTTTTTTGACATAACAGTGTATTATTAGAGTCATACATTATACATATATGCAAATTTATGCAGAAAGGTCACAGAGGTTTCTTAAAAGTTCTTACCAAGCAATTAGCTAAAATAAGTTCTCACTTGATATTTATAAGCTTCTAATCATATATTTGCTTTATATTTGCCTTCTCTGTTTCTTTTTGAATTATTTTGGGATTTATTGAGGAATACCTGTAACAGGTAATTGGGGTGAGAGTTAACAACAATCTGGGCACAGTTACAATCTGGGCACAGTTGCTAATTTTGATTTATGCTGCTAAAATGACAGATTCTTTAGAATAGGCAAGAAAATGAATGTGTCAGAAGCAACAAGCAGCAAAGGGATTTAAGCTTAAAGGTTTTGTGGGTGTGTATCAGTTCAAGCCTGCTAATAGTTAAAAATTTGATGGTGCTGTGTGGCTGCTTCCAAAATTGCAGAATAGCCTGGAAACCCTATTTTTATATATATATAAATGCGTGTATATATATAAATTTGTAGAGAATAAGAATCTTTATTTAGAAAACCACTTAGCCAAAAAACTCTCAAGAGGCAAGTAGGAATGTATGAATTTTACTGTAAAACTTGGAGTAAAGTGAAGGAGAACTGGAGCTGAGGGGTTTGTTTGCATGAATTATTTACTGGAGATTGTGATGTGCTTTGCAGCGTATCATTTCATAGCTGGCTGTGGGGTTTGTGTGTGTTTGTCCAGTAGAGCTGGCAGGCTTCTTTTGGGTGTTTGGATGTTGGAGCAATCCAGCTGCTGGCAGGGGAGGGGGCTTTGGGAGCCCTGGACACAGCTGGAGCAGACGCTTGCTCAGCCTCATCCCTGGCTGCTGCAGAGAGCAGTGTGTGAAGCACACGGTGCTACAGCACCACAGGCATTGCTTTGCTTGGGGACCAGGCTGTTGGAAGCAAAGTGTTGGAAGCTGCCTGGGTGCTGGAAGCGTGGGCAGGCTCGCTGGTGGCAGGCAGTGACTGTCCCAGCAGCTCCTGAGCCAGTGCTCTGAGGGGCTGTTTGAGTGTCTGCTTTAGTCAGCAGAGCACAATGATCTGTAGGGTGATGTTTGTGACAGGGAGGAGGAAGATCCTCTTCTTGGATCTGCCACCCCTGCATTTAAGTAGTTATTTGTCCTTCTTCTTGTTTCTTGGGAGTGTTGTCTTTGAGGGATGTGTTGCTCCTTACCAAGCACCTCCAAGCAATCTCTGCTGTGACTGCACTGGGGTTATTCCAGTACTGTAAGAATAAGAGGGCTGGGGCACTTTCCTTATTAAGACAGGCTGAGGAGGGTTGAGCTTCAGAAGAAGGCTTCAGGGAGACCTTAGAACCTCTTCCAGTGCCTAAAGGGGCTCCAAAAGAGCTGAAGAGGGACTTTGGACAAGGGCCTGGAGTGACCGGACAAGGGGAATGGCTTTAAACTCAAGGATGGCAGATGTAGATTAGATATTAGGAAGGAATTCTTCCCTGTGAGGGTGGGCAGGCCCTGGCACAGGGTGCCCAGTGGAGCTGTGGCTGCCCCTGGATTCCTGGAAGTGTCCAAGGCCAGGTTGGATGGGGCTTGGAGCAGCCTGGGCTGCTGGAAGGTGTCCCTGCCCGTGGCAGGAGGGTTGGAACTGCATGAGCTTTAAGGTCCCTTCCAACTCAAACCATTCTGTGATCCTGTGAATAATATTGAAGAAAATGTCCAGTGTACAATGCAAGGACAACTCTGCTCTTTTCCCTGAAATGGTATGACATAAATGACAGGACATGAGATATTTAACAATGTACTTTTCCATCCATATCTACACTCATTGCATGTATTATGCCCATGACACTTGAGTAAGTGCTTAAGAAAAATTCTGCCGTATATCAATAGCTCATTGCCTCTTTCCAATATTAAGAGAACTTACCCCAAAAGCTGATTCAGCACTGTCAGAAGAAGTGGAGTGATGGATCATCAGTAGTACTGAATTTAAGTAAATTAGTCTGGAGTACTTCTGTTCAGTCACCTCTTCAATTGTGGATCAAGCATGTGCTCCCCTCTGTCACTCTGTGCTCTGTACAACATGATGGTAGATTAAAAATAGGTTGTTGCTTCTATAATGCACCTTTACCTCAGGCTGGATCTATAACATAACATCAGAACCTCTTTTTAGTAGGACATTTGCAGTTTCAGCCTGGGGATATAAGTGCAATTATGATCTTTTCATTGGAAGCATCATGTTATGTTGGGGGGTGTACTTTTAAATAAAGATTCCTAGTTATGTTTGAAATACACCATTTTAAGGGGGAATAAAAAAGGAAGCACGTGGCTTATAATTGTCAGAAAATATGGCAACTATTCTGAGTGTTTGTGGTAGGGTGATGGATGGAGTCTTGTACAGACAGAAGGCTTGGAGCTTTGAGGCAGGGATTCTGATTTAAAATCCATACTGTAGCTTTTCTGCAGAGCTGCTTTAAAAACTGAATGGGAGAGGAGGGAGCAGGGTTGGTTTTTTTGTGGGTTGGGTTTTTTTCCTCATGAAGGAGCCTTGCCATGTAAAAAGATCTGTAAGCGGAAATCCTGTCCCATTCTTGCTGTCCTTTATGAATTTCAGTCTGAGTCACTTCCTTCTCATGCACTCAGTGGTTCACTTCTTGGTCATGTAGTGATCTGGTAGTTTGAGAAGTCCTTGTGTGGCTGTGGGTACTGTGGGAACATAAGCAGTTTGGAGCGTTCTTACAATGCTTTTGCCTATTTCCTAATGAAACTTTTTTTTCCCCCCCTTCAAATGAGATAAAATCTTTTTTAATCCTCCTTGAAGTTTGAAGAGCCTGGGATAGCCCAAACTAAAACACTTCAAATGGGTAAAAGTGGAAAGCAGGCAATGGATTGTTCTGTGCATCCTGTGCAGGAGCTGGGTGGGTGCTCAGAGCTGGGTGCCAGAATAAACAGACCCAGCCTGGGCAGGGAGGCAGCTCCGGGGCGGTCGCGTGCGCCTTTATGTGAGCAGTCATAAAGGATTGTTTTGTGGTGATTTCAGTAGATCTGGCTCTACAGGCTCAGAGCAGGGGCCCATCTAGCCCACTGGTCTGTTTTCAGCAGTTGGGATGAGGATGGTGATCAGGGGGAGCCTGAAATCCCAGCCACATCCTGCACACTGGTCGGTCCCTTCTCCAGCATCAGCATCCCGACCTACAGGGCACCATAGAGGGTTGAGTCCTGCCTGGTCCTTTGGGTGCCCACTTGTTGACCTGTTCTTTGTGAACTTGTTTAACTCAGTTATAAAAATCAGCTGAAACTTTTGAAGATTTCTTTTCAGCTGCCTGAAGTGAGGAACACTGACTTGGTGTCCTCTTTACTGCACCAAGCAGCTGCTCTCTCTTACACGTGGCATTGAGGTCCTTAACATATGCAGAAGGGAGAAAAAAGGATTAGAATTAATTAATAGTTCAAAGAGTTGTTGGAGACTATTAATAGATCATAAACTTTTGTAGTACCAAATATTATATATGTTCAACCAGCTTCAAAACTCAAATGTTGCCTTCCTGTTGTGGAGGTTTTGTAAATCTGATTTTGTGCACTGAGGCAGCCTCCAGCTACTCCCGAAGGAGAAAACCGTGGCTTCAAATTCCTGCCTGCATTGCTGATGGACATCTCTCAGGAGACGTGGCTAGCAGTATGTGCTCATTTCTTGGAGGGGAATGTATTGGGAATACATGGAAAACAGGCTTGGCAAGAAAACTTTGACTGTGGTGGTTTTAATTTGGAAATGTTTTAAAAGAAGTACTTAATTTGTCAAAGCAAAAGTTCTGAGGTGAAGGAGAGTTGGACTGGTATGACTAACCTGGCCTAAAAAGAGCTGGTACCAGCAGGTATCCTGCACTCTGCAAGCTGCAAGTATGTGATGCAGAGTGGTGATGTGTGAAAATGCAGAGCTGAGGCATTCCTGATGCAACCCTATCCTGTTCTCTCTGTCTGTTCTGTATAACATTTCAATATCTTTTGGGAAGATGTGGGTTTTTCTATTGTTGTTTACCTATATCAAGTTGTTTTGGGGTTTTTTTAATCTGGAGCTGTGAATTGAAGGGAAATTGAAGGAGCTGTGATTCAGTGCAGACAGGAACCAGGCAAAGTTCCTCTAGTTACTCATTCTAGATCCTGTCAATTCTTTTCTATTTTGGTCCTGAATCCGTTTTGCAAGCTTTTTGAGTCATACATGTATCTGTGTCTGTATATCCTATAGATATAAAAGCTTTAAAAAGTAGTTTCATCACATGTGGTCCATGCGAGCAGAGAGGCTGAGAAACACTGGCAGTACATGTAACTTTTATGTTCTTTTAGCCAGGAACTGATGATTTGGTACATGCTAATAAAGACTTCTGTTCAACCAGTATAGAAACGTTCTACAGACAAAACTGGTAGATGTTTTTTCTGCTGCCATACAAAATACCCCTATGTAAGTGCAGTTTCCCTGGTGTCCCTAAATGTATTTGTTTCCATAAAATAAGGAGTTGCAACAAGATTGTCTCCTGAAAAACAACCTGTCAAAACTGGCACAGTGATTTTATTAGTGGCATGGAAAAAACTCACTCTGAAGAGTAAAATACATCTGTCAGGCTAAGTGAATTTTGGTATTATACCAGGTAATGCAATGTGAAACATAGTGTTTAGTGGAAACAGAGACGTGTTGAATCTTGTGAGCATAGATCAGCATCACACATGAAATCTAAATAGTGTTGCTGTTCCTACTGCATTTTTTAGTAGTTTTAGCAACTAATACTACTTGGCTGAATTCTTTAGACTTACATCTCATTAGAAATAGATGTTGTGTGTTGTGTGCATTGCAGTTTTTCTGAAAGTTTTAATGCTTGAGAGGAAATAGGATGCATTAATTAGGGCATGGTCTGAACTTGCAAAACCACTGTTCATTTGTGACACCTGGAATTTCCAGTGTGATATTCTCGTGCCTTGACCTTATCTCCCACATCATGACTGAGCCCTGGTGGTTTTGTTTGTTTCTATTTGGAAATGTGCCTGCTTCTCAAAGTCTATCTCTGGTATTTGCTGAAAAATAATAGGCTGTGACATTGTTTATTCAGGCAGTAAACAAAATGGTTATGAGTGTCAGATACTTGTGATGTTAACGTGCTGTGAGAGCACACCTTTGTGTTCCAGAGTGAACTCCATGAACTGGGCCACACAAACTGTTACCAAATACTATTTTGCCTGATACTCACATGAAGTAAACCACTTAAGCAAGCTCTGTATAGACTGATGGCTATATTAGAAACATATTGCAGGGTTCAGGCAGAGTCCATTCCCAAGTTCATGTCAGTCTGTGTGCCTGCAAGAATTTATCCAGATCAGGCTTAATTTGTGACTTTTCTTCAGCAAGAATAATGGCTAAAATGTTTATCCAGTATTACTGAAATACACTGTGTTGAGGGAGAGAAACAAATCCTGTTGCCTCTGCTGTCTTGAAGCTTAACTTATGTCATGGGGGCTTAGATGGAGAAAGGGAAAAGCTAAATATCACAAATAGAGCAAGTGGTACTGAAAAACAAGCCCATGCCTAGCACTGGTGCACTCCCTTCCTCAGCCATTGCTTTGCCCAGTTCCAGATCCATCAGAATTTTGCTCTGAGCTGTCTGTGGGTAGTTCCTTGTACTGCATCTTGACCAACTCTTTCCCAGAAGTTGCCTGTGTGCAGAATAATTTCCAGGAATTTATAAGCCTGCGAAATCTCATATGCATGTGAAATGTCATGAGCATGGAGATGCTCTCTTGCTGTACTACAGGAACAAACCCAAAGTTTATGGGAAGCCTGAATGCCATGGCAGTCCTACCTTCTTTCACATCACTTGGCTTTGTTCTGGCAGAGCCTGTTCTGTGCTTCATTAACACCAACTCCTGCAACCTGGGGGGGCTGGGGTAGGGAGAGAGAAGATATTCTCTTTTTAGGCACTTATCTTGAAAGACTAAAGAACCAGCTTCATAACTTAGGCACCAGAAGTTGTTGATAGGAGATTTTCTTCATCAGCTAAGGGGAGAGTTGCACAATATTCCCCCAGTCTTCAATGTCAGCTACTTTTAAAGGCAAATATAAATGCCTCAAACTTGGTTTCACCCAGACTTTTTGTACCTGAAAATGCAAACAGAACATGAGGGTGGCTGTGGGTACGTGTGATCCGTGATGGTTGGAAGGTGGTCTGCAATCTTCTCTCCTGGGCACCCACAGCTCTGGGGCAGGATGGGTCACCACAGGTCTGGTTACATTTTTCAGGCTCATCACTGCAGTTCTGACAAAATAAACCTCAGCTGAAGCTCCCTGATCTTTGTCAGTGTGGTGGCCTGCAAGAAACATGGCTCAAAGTCCACCTAGGAACGTGTTGGGCATATGTAGTGAAGAATGGGGAAATCTGGCTCCAGGGCTTCTCACATTTGCCCTTGTTGGTGGCTTAAAAACCCTTTTGCTGGTGGCTGGAGTTTTACCCCAAGGCTGTTTTTCCCAATCGTGATCAACCCCTGTAGACTTCTCATATTTTTCTTCTCATCTGCTTTCATCCCTCCCTTGCCTCATCTGCCAGCAGGATCTCCTTGGCAGGGGGAGCTGGATAAGCTATCTGCTCCATCATTTATCAGGAAGTCAGTGCTGAATGACGTAAGGCACAGCCTCTTCCCCCAGAGGATCTTTGTATTATCTCAAGAATTTGCAGCTTCTGCTGCAACTGACAGTAAAAATCCAGAAGACTGAAATCTGAACCTTCTTCCTAGGAGTTTATGTAATTTATAGATACCAAACCAACAGAAAAAAATTCATACTAAGTGCATTTTCATCCTGCTTAAATGCTCAGTGATTAAATCCCCATGCTGGGGAGAAGAGTTAGACCAAGGTCTGAGAGCTTCAGAGCAAGATAAACTGTGTGTTCTCACCAGTGGAGAGGAGATAAGGTGGACCACCGACAAAGGAAGGGAACCATGTTTCCCTTATTTGGCAATATCTGGGACATTGAGCCAAAAGGGAGAGTATTTATAGGGAAGAGGTGGAACATTTCCTCCCTCCAGAGTATAAAAGTTAAAACACATTTAAGTCTAATAATTTAATGAACAAGCCTTATTTGTATGGTCAGATGTTCTGAACAATGTCTGTCTGTATATCCAGCTGGATTTGCAAAGGCAGTGAAATGAAATTTCATGTCCCACAGAAGTTAATGGGATTTGTTTACTGAACATTCTTAGGCTGTGCTTCAAACCCCATCAGTCAGTTTTCCTTTTTTTGAGGAAGGGTGGAATTCGGTTTCCAAAGTTTTTGTGACCTTCGCTGTATTTGCTTTTAAGGGGAGGAAAAATCTTAAGGCAAGGTAATGGTTTGAGTGCTGCAGTGAATGGAGGGGACACTGTTCTAAAATTAAGGCAGCATTTCAATTTTCTCCAAGGTTTATTATAAAAGATTTTGTCCTGAGTTTGGTTTTTTGTTGGGTTTTTTTTCTTGTTTGCTTTTCCTCTGAAGAGTTGTGCTTAGAAACAGCTGCTTTGATTTACTGTGATTCATGTGACTTGTGCCTGAATTTCATCTCAGCAACGAAATCCAGAATGAGTTGAAATTCCTGTTGCTTTGTTGAATCCTTCCCGACGAGAGGTAATCGGGTGGATGTTTCTGTGAAATATTTTAAATACTTCAGAAGGTTCTTAGTGGTGAAACTGGTTGTGTAAATATCAGGGATTACATTTTGCCCTTGTCCCATATAGGACTGCTATTTGCCCAGGCAGTAGCTCAAGCTCACTGGTAGAAAGTTGGTACAGACATTATAGATCAGGTTTTTTTGAACATTTTTAAGTGCATTCTTCACATCTTAGGCATGGGAGGGCACAGTTAACATTGCATCAGCCTTTTTCACTTTTGCATTCTAGAGATGTAGCTCCCAATCTTTATTAAAAGTTCTGTTTAATATCATTCTAGCTCACAGAGTTACAGTTCATCATTCAGACTTGACTGCAAAACAGTTTAGGCTGGGATTGCTCGAGTCAATTGATCATCATTTGTCATGAGGAAGAGAACTTATTTCTGTTCTGCTGTCAATCTGTAGGTGTTTGGGTGGATTTAAAGAGGGGAGTGGAAGCTCTTTGCCTTCCCCATCTCTGAGCTGTGTTGCCTGGGCTGAGTGGAAAGAAAAAAATGTTCTTTGTTTTCCGGGATTACTGTGATCTCCACCATTCATTGCAATCTCATTTTATCATAGTTTTCATCTGGAAAAATAGGTCAGTAATTTACACTGCTGACAGAAAAGCTGTGCTGGGGGCGGGCTCATTCAGAAAATCCTGTATCTCTGCAGCCATTCACTAGGATGACATTGAAAAATCCCAGTGCAGACTCCAACCACTTCCAAAGACATGCAAGTGATATAAGTAGTGCATAGAAGTAACATTTCTGCTTTAATGTAAATGTTAAGACAAAGTAAAGAACTGTGAAAAGATGACACATTTTCTACGGTTATCCTGTTTTAGGGAAAGTTTTCCCCGATTCCTTTTTCATAAAGGATGAATAGTTTGCTTTGCTCTGACTGTTCTTAAGAGTCAAATAGTGGCTTTGCTAAAACCCAGCATCCCAGAGCACTTTTCATTGCTCACCGTGAAACCTAAAGAAGACGTTTCTTCTTCATTCAGGCATGGCTGGAGAGTTGTGACTGAAGGCAAAATTTGGCTTGTGGTTATTGTCTTTCAGGTTTCTTAGATTGCCATGGATGGTGCTGTGCCTCTGCTTTGGGGAAATGCTCTGCTGCAAACTTGGTGGCTTTATAAGGTCCACTGCCAAGGAGGTTGTTAATTTTGGCTGAGGTGCTCCCTTTAATCCTCACCAAGCTCAGAGCTCCTATGGAGTCTGTTTTGGCTGTGCTGTCTGATTGTTTTTCTGTGCAAATATGCAGTTATGCGGGTTATTTTGCTAGTTTTGTGTTTGATCTGGAAAATGCTTTTATTCTTTGTAACAGCCAGATTAACAGAGTTTTATAGCCAGAATTGCCTATAGTCATATTTTTGAAGTTCAGGAAGAAGTAAGTTTTATTTTGGGTTCAATACTGGTGCCATTGTCCCCTTGGGTTGGAGATAGCATTTCAGAGAAAAATATTTCCTCCTTGGCATAGGGCTGCAGTCACAGGATTTAAAAGCCCAGACTGGTGGCACTGGAGACTTGTCAGTCTGTGTTCCTTAGGGATTGTGCTTTCCACCTCAGTTCCTGGAGGGTTGCTGTGGCTGCCCCAGCAGGGACACTGAACAGTGATAATCAGAGACAAAACCATGCCTGTGGTGGGGTGCAGTGGAGCTGTCAGTGTCCAAATTGGGAAGACAAGACTGAATTTTTGGTGCTGTCAAACTTGTGCTTTCCTTTAGTGTAAGGATGAATCCTGAGGCTCCTTTCACTGTCTGTGTTCGTGGTGCTCAGGCTCTTGCTTGCCTGGCTGCTGAAAGTCAGATGTCATGATTGGAAGGGTACCTTTTCTTCCCGAGAGGAAATCTCCCCTCTGTAAATGCCAGATGATGTAATCCCACAGCTGGTTTCAGATGTCATTTTGAGCCCCTGTTTCACATGTTAAGAAATGTGGGTATCTAACCCTAACCTTCTTCCTGCCTCGGGCTGGGGAAACTTGTGGACTTTTTATGGCCACGTCACCTGGGGCAGCCTGGGCTGATGGTAACAGCAAGGTGGTGAATTTGCAGAAGTTACTTCTTCCTCTAAATGCCTGCTGGGTCCATGAGCCTAGGAGGGCAACCTTTGGGTGCTGATGAAGGCCAGACAGGCAGATGGTCACAGGGAATGAGGGGGACAAAGCATGAGGTTGCACACAAATAATTGAAAGTAATGAAGGGTAAGGCAATGCCATCCATCCCAACTCTTGTAGAAAACTGTGAGGGGTGTGAAGAACTTTGCTGTATCTAGGAAAAGATTAGTGTTTGTTGGCTTAAGATTGTATTGGGCTTGAAACATCAGCCTTCTACCTGGAAAGTGGGAGTCAGGAGTTCCAGGAAAATTTTAGGAGCGTTTTTCTGTCTCCTTGTGAAATAAAAAAAACCATCTTTTTAGAAATGAAAGGTATTAGTGGCAACTGGAAGTAGACAGACCACTTATGAACTGCTGGAAAAATAGGTAGAAAAATGCTTTGCAAAGATGTATCAAATATATGTAGTTTCTATAAATCCAACCAAATCAGAAAAGACAGAAAAGGAGGAAAGTCAAGAAAGAAGAGCGGTGTAATGCTTTTCTAAAATCAAAGAAACAGAAGTAACATCACACTCACAGTTCTTTCAGCAGTCCTTGGATACCTACCTGTGCCTTAAGAGAGGTATAGGAAGGGACATCAATTGATTAAAGTAATTCCTTAACTGGAAAGGATTAGTTACGTCTCTTTTATAACTATTTGCTTCAGTCTCATAGTTTCACGCTTGGTGAACTGCAGTGGACTGTGGGGTAGTGATACCTAACAGAAGGGAAAAGATTAGAGAAGAAAAACTTATTTTTGAAGTTGGTGTGTATGGTCTGACTGGTGACATTGAGCTGCTGCCCTTCCTGGTGCCCATCCAGCACAGAGCCCCCAGAGCAGTGCTGGGGCCCCATGATAAAACCTGCTCAGTTGCAGGGATGAGAGGGTCAAGCTGGAGAGGCTCAGGGTTTTTAGCCACGGAGACTCAACCAT
The DNA here is from genome assembly GCA_035047845.1 of Dendrocincla fuliginosa. Taxonomy (NCBI): domain Eukaryota; kingdom Metazoa; phylum Chordata; class Aves; order Passeriformes; family Dendrocolaptidae; genus Dendrocincla; species Dendrocincla fuliginosa. Next base: position 4,594,226 of record JAWWMO010000011.1, read on the forward strand.
ATTAATAGCTGCCCTATGCAGGAGGGTTTGTTGGAATGAGGAGCATTACCACGTGGAATATCTCCACCTGCCATGTCCACATGGATGCTGCCTGCTCGAGCAGGAGCTCTGCCTGTGCCAACACAGCTTAGAAGAGCACTTTGAAATCACAGCCTGTAGCATTGAAATCACGCTCATGAAACTCAGCAGAGTGTTTTAAACAGTTCTTCTCAGTGAGGTACTTTTGTATGAATCGGCTGTGCCATTATGTCCTTGACCAAAAGATGGAGGGATGGCCATGACCTTGTTTATCTGCAGGGTTTTTGCTGTCTTCTCAACCCTGTGTAGCATGTGAGCTCTGTAACATGATAGCAAAGGGGAAGCTGCTGAAAATAAAAAGGAAAAATATTTTGACGCAGAAAAATAAGCTAAAGCAAGTCAAAAGTATGAAAAGAGAATGCTCCAAGAAGGGGTCCTGTGTGTGAGTGGTTTGTTGTTCCAGCAGATTCAGCTTGGGCTTCCTCTGTTTCTGTGGGTTATGTCATTGTTTGATTTGGTGTTCCTTCAAACCTGGCCAGCTGCAGCCATACACAGTGCACTGCCCCTGTTATCTTCCCTGGGAGATGTACAAAGCGCTTGCTTAAGATGTAAAATGGATGTGGTGGAGATGGGGGGTTGCTGTATTTTACTAAGAAAGCCCTTTTCTGCCTTCTCATGGACCCACTGCGTGTTCACAGCAGGGATTCGCTCAGATCTCCAGCCAGTAAAGTAGGAGTTGTTATTGCTGTCTTCCAGCAGTAGCAGCAAAGAAGCAGAAAAAAACAAACCCAACATGTCACTTACCCTCCGTTTGTCCCTTGCATCCAGCATTTTGTTTCCCTTGTAGGTTACTGCTGATCTTATTTTCCTTCCACTGTCCCAACCAAAAACATATATCCAAACAATAACAGGGTGTGAGGAGGATTGGATACACTTACATTTATTTTTAAACCACTTTTTAGCTGAGGTGACTTCACTACTTACATCTGAATTCTTCTACATCTGATCCTTACCCGTGCAATAGCAGGTGTCTGGTTAAAGAAGGATGAGGTGTGAATTTGCACCCTGGGTATTTTGGAGTGTCCTTCCCATGGACAAGAGGATACTGAAGTAATCGAGGTAAAACTAGCAGGTTAATAGAGATGCACTATGGCCAGGACATCTCTGAAAAATGGGATTAAATTCATGCCTAAATCACAGTGATGTTGACACAAGCATCAGTTATCCTTTGCTTTATTGTCCCAGTCAGTCAGGATAGCTAGAGATTCATTGGTTTTAATTTTTTTTTTTTTTTAAATTTTTGATCTGAAAATGTAATTTTCTCGAGTTTATACAGGGTTTTTCTGGTGACAGGTTTTCTATTTGCCTTCAGTTATGTAGGGAGTAGCTTGAATATTTTTGCTATCTATATATGGTTTGGTCTTTAAGGACAAATAATGAGTTACACACTCATAGACATCACTTAAGGCATTTTAGCATAAAAATTAAGATGGCAACAGTGAGAAGGCACTTAGAAATGGAAAACTTGTGTGATACACTCATGCACAGCAATTTTTAAGGAATGAGAACTTGTTTCTACAGTTGTATCTAAAGTTGGGTATCATCAATCTCCCTACCTTGGTCACAGGAGCTGCAGTTGTGTTTGATCATTGGTGATTTTATTAGCTTTCCTGTAGTTAACACACATTTGAAATCTTTAACATTTGGAAATCTCACCCAGGCATTTCTAGGCTTAATTGATAATCTTCATTGGTGTATTATGTTTCAGCATGGTGTGATTGACTGTTCTGAATACAAATATTTCTTAGTTTTTTATCCTAAAGGGCTCTCTTTTTTTGCCTGGTGTGGGAGTGGTGCTGGGAAGAGCTGTGTGAAGCGCTGTGTGTTCAGTGTGACACTGGGTTTGCCCTTCCCACTGTCACATCTGTCAGCCAGCACACAGCCTGGCAGCTTCTCCCTGACCCTGCCCTGCTCTGGGCTGCCTTCCTGACAGACTGGAGAGATGCATCAAACTGAATTAGGCAGGAATTCGTCCTAAGTCTAATTTCATTCAATATTTTCATTAAGGACTTGAAGGATGGAATAAGGGTTGGTGCTTATTAAATTACAGTCCATATCAGGCTCTGATAGGGCTGAGAGTGCTTGGTGGGTTGAGGGGAAGGGAAGGAGTACAAAACAGGAGGAGAGCTCAAATGGCCTTGAAAAAAAGTTTGATCAAGGCAAGAGTAAAGGGTTGCATTTGTGCCAGTCCTTCTCAAACATGCCTTTATTTTATAGCTGTGTGGTAGTTCGGCATGGTAGTTCTGGGAGATGTAGTGGAGTACAAACCCCCAGAATCAGGTTGCTCTATAGACAAAGACAAGGGTAAACCTCTAAGCAAGCTCTGTAAATGGCACGTTGCTCCTTACTTGGTGCTGCCAGGGCCTTGGCTGGCACACAGTGGTCAGGGTGCTACCACACCTTCAGAGGGATGGAGACCAATTTAGAAAACAAGGCAGAGGACAGTGGTAGTTGGGATCTGGTAAATACAAGTAGGAAAGAAATGAGCTTGCCTTGTTTAAAGGAGGAAATGTCTTCAAGTATGTGAAAGGTGGCAACAAAGAAAGTGGTGATGAGCCTGCCTGAGGTGGGTGTGCAGGGAAGGAGGGATAAGTTTAAGGTGCAGCAGGGAAAGTTGAGATGATGATCCTGCCAGGGATGAGGAGAGTTAGATGCCGTGTAATTCACTTAGCTGGAGAAGTTTGGAGATGCATGATCGTGGCCCAGGAGGTTATTTATTTAATTTTCAATTATTTTAAAAAATGGACTAGGCAGCTGTCTCGGAGGAATGGTTTGAGTGTAGATGATCATGTTTCAGTGTAGGAGGATGGACTCAGTGGCTGTGTCACATCCCCTCTGGTCCTGCTTTCTGTGACTCAGCTGCAGCATGACATCTGCAGTTTTAGGTTTGTTCTTGTACAAGGCGTTTATGAATTTAAATTTCTACAATTCCCTGAAATTAAAAGGTTGTATGTGTTCCTGGTGTCCTAAACCTTGACTTTGGCAGGCAGTTCATGAGGGAGCTGGGCTGTGTTTTGAAGGCTCATTTTCTTGGGGGCTGTAGGTTGTGCTGTACGTGACTGATAAAAGATCTTTCCCAGCATTAAAGCCGGTCACAGCCCTGATAAATCTGGAACAAATTCTGAGAAAGCATGTCATGTTATGACTGGCATATCTGTGAGCTCTGCTTGAGAATTAGACTCAAAGTTTGCAAAGTGCTAGTGCTGATGTCATTCCCTTGGAATGGAAAGGCTGTTGAAACAGTAAATAATTTCTGTGGCCAGAAGCTAAGTCTTGAGCTGGACCTTTTCCTCTCTTCGAAGGAAAGAATGCAGAACAAACCTAAAATTTGTGTTTGCAATGGGAAAATCCTAATTAGTTTAGTGCTTTTAGCTATTTCAAACCATTTACACACACAGCTGCTGTTCATGCAAACATGTAAACTATTGATGGAAACTTCAAACTTACCTTGAAATGACATATTTTTTTTCCTGTTTTTTAAATCTGTGCTTGGTGTTCAAAAGTATGGTTGGAAAAGTCTGAAAATTATATTTGTACTGTACGTGCAGAAAGGAGCATAGACACAGGCTAACAGAGGCATAGAATAAAAAGCTTTAGTTCAGCAAGACTTAACATTGAAACCTTGTTAGCACCAAACAGCTGCTGGAAGTGTTTGATTTTTAGGCATATTTACTCCTGGTTGTGTCTGTAGAGTTTTGTTTATGATTCAAAACTATGGAAAAAAGAGAGATGACCAAAATACAAGCTTAGTCATAGTCCAGGTCTTTCAGCTGGTTTTTCTGCTTTGAGGGGTTAGTCTGCAACATTGGATCCAAATAACCCACAGCCTGGGAATTAGAACCTGGTGCTGTAGCTTGGGACTGCTATAATATCTCTTAGACACTGAGATCTACAGTGTAACTCAGATTTTGTACTGTCCCTCAGAGGACCCCATTGAGCATTCACTAGGAATTCATCCCCACCCCCAGCTTCCTCCTAGGAGGAAGCGTTTTGCCATGACAGATGTGGGGAACAGATGTTGAGAGGAAAAGTTATAATGGGACAATGACCCGAAGCGTTAGTCGGGCTCTTCCCTGACGTGACTGAGCTTCTGTTCCCGATGGCAGTGGAGGGAAGCAGCAGTGTCTGCTGCCTGTCCCTGCAAGCACCAGTGTCTGGGGGGAGTTGACATGCAGAGCTTTTATGTCTTCGTGGCAGATACTCAGGGCTCAGACAGCTGAGGGAGAGGAAGGGACAAAGGCTGAAGAGCAAATGGACTGTCTGTTATTCAGGGACAGTTAGTACTAGGTAGGTGAATCATGCTCAGCCACCCACCATCTTTCTCAAGCAGCTGTAGGCAATTTTTCTGAATCTCAATCTCCTGTTTTACACCAAGGCTTTCCCTTTCCTTCCTGCTGTTCTTCCCAACCTTTGAACCTCTGCCTCTGCAATGTCTGGGAGATGCTCATGCTCCTTGTCCCTAAGCAGAGCTAATCTAGTAGTGTGGTCCTCAGTGGTTGCTGAGTGACCATAACAGAGAGCCAGGTAGAAAGGTCTTCCACCAGCTCTATGTTATCAGCATCAGGCATGTAAGATGGATTTTTTTCTTCACTGTCATCTTCTGTTTCAGAAGGATTTCTGCTCTTTGTTGGCTCAGAAGAAAGATGTTGAGCTTGATACTTTCTGTATTCTGAGAGAGGTTGGCAGGTCAGAGCAATTTCCCTAATGAAGGAGGGATTTGGGACAGGTCTCATTCTCTTAGCTTAGCCTAGCTCAGGAGACTGTGAATAATTATGTTTATTACTGAAGGGAGATCAGCCATCCATGGAAGCCCGAGATGTTTTTACAGCTCTTGAAATAGGAAACTGAGTATTTTAAACACTGTAATACTTGATGACCTCTCCTGAGGTCTCCCTCCAACCTGAGCTGTTCTCTGCTGCTGTTACAGACATCACTTTTGCATATTTATTGCTTTTTGCCTTTAATTTTACAGTACCTATTACTCTCTGCTGGTTTTTGGTTTGAATTCAGTGCAGGACTCAAAGGCACACACTCTCCTTTCCACAGTGTGGTGATTTCAGAGTTGGTGACGGAAGGGCCCTTCTCACTGCAGACTTTCCTTGCATTTGTTTTTGTAAAATAATCTGTGGCCTCGGCAAGTCAGTGGCATGGATGTATCAGCTCTGTATGTGTGAAGTGGTCAGTGTGTGTGTGAGGGATCCCTGGAACATGCCCAGTCTCAGGTGTGACCACTCTGGAGGTTTAGCTTGGGGGATACCTGGCATAGTTGGTTACCATATCTACATCTTCTGATCTCTCTTATTCTTTAGGAAATGTGATGCAATGTCCATTCATATATGTATTATTTATCAACTTTAAATTTGGTCTTACTTGCATTTGCACTTGGTCTATGTGAATCCCTTTCTCTTTTGAAGATTTCTCTTTTTCCACTTCCAGCCTATTTTTGTAAAATCTTGATGACATAAATGTCCATCCTGACCACATAAATGTCCACGTGTCCATAATAACCCAAGGCTTCAATGTATCTGGTACTCAGAGCCTTCTCCTTCTGAATAAGCTACGTATTTGGGACACCAATATAAAAAATGCCCTTAGGACTCTTCTTTGAGAAGTCTGATTGCAGTCCTTCAATTCTTATTTATTTGGTGGGTATACCCAACTCCCTGCGGTCTTGGAGTCAGTTCCTGCACCTGAAGCAGTTTGACCTGGAAGGTCAGAGGACTGGGTTGCTGTACAAAGCGATTACATTTTGCAGCAGAGGGAAGTGAGATTTCTTTGGGCTTCAGGGTTTGTTTTCCTCTCCTGCTCAGTGCATCCTTGCTAGAAAGCAGAGAGAGGAAAGAAAATTCAGTCCACATGTTTGGGATTTAAGGTTGAGAATGATTCACGCTCAGCTTCTGGGGGTTGTAATTAGGGGTGACATAATAACCATAAACTTTCAATAAAATAGTAGCAGCGTTTTTGTTACACTCTGGAGCTGCAGAAGCTGCTTCTCATTAGCATCCCTTCGAGATAAGCCTGCAGGATCTACACAGTTTCCAGATCTGGATCCAGGCTTTTGTAGCACAGTCCTACTTACTTATTGATGCTGAAAGGAACCCTGAATTCTGAAACACCCCAAACTTCAACATTTTCACTTGGATTAGCACCTCAACTTTTTTCCTTGGCCCTTTTAGTCCATCTGTATAGTTTTGAAGTCAGTATTATCTTACACTGGCGCAATCCTCACAGTTTATACTCTTTATAATGCACTCTAGGGTTATCTACTATGGAAAAAACAAATCTTGCTATCCTCCACTTCTCCTGAAATACTACTGCTGCTTTCTTTTCCAAGTGGCTGAGACTAAAAGGAATCCAGGAATGTGTGCAGCAGGAGATCTGTCATTCCCACTCCACACCAAGGTGCATTCTTGTAGAGAGAGATGGGCATTTACACTGGAATTCGGCCATCAGCATTCAGCCAATTCTATTTTTTGGCAGTCGAGCACATGGAATTTTTAAAAAGAAGATCTACATTTTAAAGCAGGTCACAGACAAAAATAAAGACACATTCTTGGGCTACGAGAAGTAGGTCAGGTTTAGGGGGAACCATCAGTGAAAACTGTTGATCTGATTTTACCTGTTTACTGATGTTTTTTTGCTTCCTATGCCAAGTACATCTGGTTCATTTTGCTTCAGGTGAGATGTAGTCTGCTTTGGTGAACAAACTTTTTACATTAACATTTTAAAGAATAAAAAAAAAAAAACCCACAGGAAAAATATGTTCCTAGTTTTCCATTAGAGAATAGTGTAGTGGAAAGTGAGGCCTCTCTGTGCTGCTGTCCAAAAGGAATAAAGCTGCTTTGTGTCACCTCATTAGTCTAAACTGATGCTTTACCTCAGGATTGTTTTGGGGGGAGGACGGGGGAAAGGCTGATTCTGCTGCTCAGATGATGCCTCTGCAGCACTTTCTGCACAATTAATCCCTCTAATTTAGGGGAAGCATTTCACAACCTGTTGGTGATAACGTTGTGTGGCCCCTGCAAGAGCTGCTGCACCAGGCACGGGCTGGAGCAGGGAGGGTGGGTTACTGCTGGTGGGGCATTGCAGTTTGCCTGGCATTGCTTCATTGTCTCCACAGTTGGAAGGTGGCTCTTAAAGAGCTTTGGGCATTGCATGGTTTAAAGACAGGTAATTTAGGGTGGGTGCTGCGGCTTAGGGCAGGTGCCCTGTGTGGCTCATCTGGGCTTTGCACACACAGGTCAAGGATGCCCATCCTCCCTGGAGCCCAGTGCCCTGGAGAGCCCAGCTCTGCAGCTGTCAGACTGGGGGTAGGCTTGGTTATCAGACCAGGATTAGGTTCAGCAGTAACTGAGCTGTAGGAACTCCCGGGCTTCGTCCAAGCTTTGGAAACAGGGTGGTTTTGCTCTGTGAAAGCAGATCCCAGTTAATAATGTTGTTTGTGGAGGTCACCTCTACATTTCTGAATATCTGCAGTTAGTGGAAGTTTTCTTCTTTTTCTCTTACAATTTTTGTAAGACTAATCTATATAACTGCATACCTTAAGTCCACAAGAGCAAAACAGCTGGTGCTCAAGTGCAGGTAATGTTTGTCTCTCTCCCTCTCTGTGTACAAATTCCAGAAGAATTATTGACATAACTTGACATTTATGTTTAATTTTGGTAATTTATTTTTCTTCCTATTTCCATATTCTCTGTTTTACAGAATTTGATTCAGAAACAAAAAGGGTTCAAGACATTCTTTCTGGAATGGAGAAACCACAGGTATGTGATCCCAAATTACCACACACACACGTATAATAGCAAATGTGAGAAATAGGTTGTGTCACAACATAACAGTGATTTCACAGGGAAGCACCTCTGCATTTTTTCCTTAGTAGATTGTTGCCACTGCATATATCTAACTTATTTTGTTGGGATGTAGATCTGAGGCATCTTTTGTGCTCATGGGTGTTTGAGGGCTCTGCCTATGGCAGGAGTTGCAGCAGTTGCTTCTTTCCAAAGGACAGCTCCCAGTATTCCTACTGTGGTGGGGAACCCAGTGCACTGGAGTGAGTTACATAGCCCTTACCTCTCTCCCCTGGGCTTAATGTTATTTGTCATGAGCAATTTATGTCTTTAATCATGATTAAATTAAGCTAATTCTATTACTCAATGGTGAATTACTATAGTCTGTGTTTGTCTGAGCCATAAAAGCCTGTGAATTAGAATGGAATTGAATCACCGTGTAAATAACCCTAATGCTAAGTGTGAGTGCAGTCAGGTGAGGGTTTTAATAAATCTGGTTGTAACCCCTTTGAATGTCATGTTTTTGTAGTTTGATGTGTCAATTGAAAACCAGAAGAGTATTGTGGATCTAAATGGATGGTCCAAACCATCACTGGAAGAAGCAGTCACAAAGCAGACTCCTTTGCTCTATCAGGGTTTGGGCCTTTCCCTGCCCATCTGGAAAGGCAGTGAAGAAATAAATAAATAAACACTGGAAAGGCAGGCAGGAGCACAGGCTGAGTTTTATTTTTAGACTCTTGAATGCTTTTGTTCTGAATAGAAACAAAAGTTGTTTGGTCTTAAATTGCTCCATCAGTAGGTGCTGGATCCTGGCGTCATGGCATTGACAGAATGTAAACCAGAACTGCAGAAATGATAAATATCAGCCTAAGCTTCTGATCCCAAGGAGGAAAGTCACTTCATGTAATTTAGAAACAAGTGACAATAGTAAACTGAAACCTTTCGAGAAGAGTTTCAGGGTGATCAGGAGGGGAGAAAGAGCACTTAGCACAAAATTAGATTAGTTTGTTGTACAGAGGGAGTCAATATTTTTGTACCAAGGACCATCCAAATGTTACTCTTCTGGTCAATAGCCACAGCCAGGTGCTGAAACCAGAAAACTGATGAGAAAAATGGCTTGTTTCATACTTGTATCTTTAGAGGTAGGAAGAGAAGCTTTTTGAGCAATATGCAGGATTTTGAGATCTGTACAGTTAGATTTATGGTGACCAGAGCCTTTAAAGCAGAAAGGAGCAAAAAAGTAAAAATAGACAGAAATAATTTTCCTTATAACAAAACTAGGATTTTTTTTTTCCAAGAAAGTCTAAAGCATGACAAATGCTGGTTCAATAATAATGACATTTGGTGAGGTGATGCTGGGGATTATCTATTATTCTCTCTGTATCTTTGACATTTGTGAGTAATTAAACTCACAGGACTCTCACAAGCCATTAATTGCTATGAATGATTATCTGTGTATGTAGTCAGTATTATACCTGATGGAAATATATCACACTATGACCCATATTTCTTGGCAAGCCTTATGCTTATATGGATGAAAAATAAAACAATGTATAGAAGAACAATAGTGAAGAAAGAAATGATGCAAAATGAAAGAGCACCAGTAGTGTGAGAGCCATTCAGAGGGATGGAGCCATCCAAAGGGATTAGCCTTGTGAGCAACTCCTGCAGGAGACTCCACAGCTGTGCTATCACTAGGAGGTGTCTGGCTTGTATAGGTACCTCTCAGAATACAAAATATACACACGTTTTAAATTATTACTTTTTAAAAAGTTCTGTTTTCAAGAATAGATTTTTGTTACCTATTTGAGGCAAGTGCAGTCGAACTGTAAATGTAATTAGAGCTTTGTCCCTTTAACTGCAAAGATTTTAAAAGATACCTTTTGCTTTTATTCTGCCCCACAGTTTTATTTAAACTGAGTATATTTTTAATTCACGTTATCACAGACCAAGTGAGCATTCTCTAACGCAAATACTTCAGTGAGGGAAGGGAAACTTGGTTTCCGAAGTGGTGGGGGGCAGCACTGCTGCATCTGACATCTCACCCCCTGTGGGGAGTCACCACGGGTCTGTCCAGCCAGAGCTCAAACATCAGCTTGACTTTCCAAAGGCTGCCTGCTCCCGCTGACTTGCTCTGCAGTGAAACTCATATTTAATCATTGGGAGTTTTGCCTAAAATTGCAGGATTAGAGCCATAGTTTAAAAGCAGAATCTCGACCCGGTAATAACCATGAATTCATTTGACCCCCAAGTCTTTCAAACCTTGCCCTCGAGGGAGTAAATGAATGTTGCTTGCAGTGTAGTTCTCACACATACAATAAGCCCCCGAACCACACGATGCCTGTGAATGCTAACCCGGAATTTGAAAGATAATGAAAGTTGTACAGAAACATTTTTCATTACCTGAAAGACGGGAAGGGCCGATATTCATCAGCCTTGTAACCTTATTGAAGTGGTGCAGGAGCTGGATACTTTCCCAGGGGCTTTTATGGAATAATTATTTACACCACCGAGTTTTGATAGCGCAGAAAGGAGGCATTTACTGTGTAAACTGAGAAGTTTTCAAAAACTAATTAACTGTGCTTTTCACCAGACACACAAAACTCCTTGTGGGAGAATCTTTTGTTAGGACTTGGCTGAAAGGCCAAGCCAGCCCTCTTCAAAGTGAGCACAGTGGTTTTGGGGACAGATGAGACAGGCTGGGATAACTAGGAAGGAACACAAAGGTTTACCTGCCCAGCCTAGGAAGAGGTGCTCTGGCTGCTTGTATTTTGGTTGGAATGAGGGCACCATTAATGAATAATATTGATGGTGAAGCATTTTATGTCTGCAAGTTTAAAAGGGCCATTAAGCCCACCATTGTGATGGTAGCTGGGCTGCTCCTTAGGCATGGGAATGGCTGGCCCAGGTCTGTTCAGCTGTTCCCTACCTTTTGAAAGGTGTTTGTGTAAGCGAGAAAAGTTGGAGATAAACCTACCAAGCTGTTTTGCGAGTGCCTGCTTGTTATTCTCAGCATATCATACCCCCATTTATTTAACTTACCCTTTTCCACAGCAGAGCTAATGGTTCCTGCTCCAGGTAGGAGTTCCTTGGTAAACTGAGCGGTGGCTTTGGCCATGAAATGGGCTACTGAGGAGATAGGCCTTTGGCAGGTGAATGTGATACGCTATCAGGCTGCAGGTCGGGGAGCAGCACCAGCTTTATCTCCAGCCACACCAGTAAATCCGCTCCCAGCGCTCGTGCTGACGTGCACAGCCCTGCTGTGCTTTCTGTACCCAGGGAGGGTGCAAGTTTGCCTTTTCTGCCTTTTATCACGCAGACACTGACCTCTCACTTGCTTTCCTTCCCTTGCTGTGTGTACTCAGTGCAGCTCAGAATTGTATTTAGCGATTTCTGGTGTTTATTTTTAAACCTCCCCAGCAGTTGCTGTGTACCCACCACTGCCGAGGCAGCCACTCCGGGCTCTCTATCAGTAAGAAATTCATGGTGTAGCTGGAGCAGCTCAGCAAGTGGGTTTGGACTTTTATCCTCTGCATGGAAATGTCTGCGTGCAGACTTCGGAGTATTAGTCTAACAGTTTCTAGCAGTTAGTCCATAAGGTACTTTCTCTTATTTTCAGAAACTCAAGACCTAACTTTTTACAGATTGCTCAAGTTCATGAAGGGCCAGAGTTTTGCTGTACGTGGAATATATACGTGTGTCCTTGGGAGTAGTCATAGAGAAAAACATTTCAATAGAACATTGGCAGGATATCATGCCTCCAGCTCCAAGTCTGTCTGAATTTATGAAAAACAATTATGCAAGCATATTTCCATAATAAAAGAAACTTCATGTTGATGGGCTGAACTGGCATAGTAGTAATGTCTGTTAAAAAAAAAATCTATTAGGATCTTATTGTCCAGTTTTGTGTTAAAAATATTATTTAAAATACAGACTTTTAGCTCTAAATATCTTTGCCACATTTTCATTCACATACGTGTGTATAGATATCTCAAAAACTTAACCTACTTTTCTCACTTGACCCATTCAAGTGCCTTATAAGCTATCTAATCCAGTATTGGTGTTCTCTGCTCCAAGTTCTTGGAGTAAATGTTAATTTCATAGCTCAGAAGAATACGACAAAAAATGCCATGAGAGCAAGAAATACCAGGAAAATTCATTCAAGAATTTGCATGTCTGTATGTTTTATAAGGAAAGCTTGATGTTGCTTAAACTTTCTTGCCTTTAAACTTACTTTTCACGTTGGGTCAACAAAATATTTCTTTCTTGGCAAGACTTAAGTGTGCTGCTATAAATTAAAATCATGAACTTTTGAGATCATGGTGTTTAAGATGAGATGTTTCATGGTGTCACCTACTTGTCAGTCTGTTAAAAATGGATTTATGACTTGCTCAGAAAGAATCTGCTTGGTATTATGGGTGTCAGAAACAACAGTTACAGTGCTCATCAGCTGGAAGCAATGTGTTTTCGTGTGAGAAGTTAAATATTCTCCATTATATAAAGATATCCAGGAGCTGGCTTTGTAAACAAGCGGTCCCTGAAAGCTGGTTGCTAAAACCTCATTACCAGATCATTTCTGGGTAAGGGGTCTCACTTGTCTCAGCAAAACCTGGGAGATGTGTAACTGAGCATCTGCACTGTTCATCTTACACCTTCCAGAATAACATCTTGCTCTGTGTGTTGCAAAAATCTGTTAAAGTGATAGAAACAATGAAATTTGATGCATAGGAGAAATAAAGGGTATAAAGCCTCATGACATGGAGGGTAACTGAGAAGAATATTCCTCATATATTCACTACAATTAAGAGGGAAGAACATAATTTTCACACCTACCTGCAAGGGGTGTGAGGCATCCTTTGTTGGATGCTCAGACAGTGACGAGCCAGTTCACTGCAGGGGCAAATCTTCTGTATTCCTCATCTGTTAGAGATTACTTCATGCCAAGAATCTGTATTTTTGTTTGTGGTGTTGACCATTTCTGACTCTTTACTTTTCAACTCCATCTTTGAAATTTCAATTTTACAAGAAGTTGTTTGTGAAGCTGCAAGCAGAAAGCAAGAACTTAGAGGATAATGTTTTTTTTTCCTCAGAATTCAGAGTAATTGATGTTTCTTTTACAGGTTACAAATATTCAAGCAAGAACGGTTTTACTTTCCTGGTCACCTCCCACCGGCCTTCTAAATGCAGATAGACACAACAATGGTTTGCCTTACACCTGTACCTACGAGGTTGCCTTATCAGATAAAGGGAGGGATGGAAAATACAAGATAATTTACAGGTAACAGTATTTATTTTTATACACCTGTGTTTTCATTAGGGTTAAATTCCCTGAGCTTTTCAGGGTATATTTTGGCATGCCCTTCAGTCACGAAATAAAGGCATATTTATGCAGGGTGCATAAACAGCACCCTGTAGCTGTTCCCTGCCCATCCTGTCAGCCCCCTCGCTGGAGGAGCTTGGGGGAACTGGTTGAGTGCATCTCACAAGGTCCTCAGTTGCCATCCCATCCCAGCTCCCCTGGCACGAGGCAGATCCTGCAGGCCATGCTGCCTCTCCCATTGCCAATGAAAAGGTTACTTTTTCTCCTGTGCTAAATGTCAGAACCTTTTGTGTACACCACGCAGGCAGGGATATCTGCCTTCCTAATGGGCTCATTTTGTGTGGACTTGCAGAATTTAGGACAGTAAAGCTTGTTATTTCAGCTAATGAGCGAAATTTGAGGGCTTTGCTGCTTTGTAGTGTCTGAGATGGGCAGAGAAAGGAGTACAGCAATCAGTAGGCTATGGAGGCTCCCCAAAACAACCCAAATACTTGGCTCTCAGCAGCCTTCAGTAAGAATTCTGAGGGGTTTATCAGTGTCTGCTTGCAGTGATCCTCTGAGCTCATTCTGTGAGCGAGCACATATGGTGTTATGCCTTTCTTTTTTCCCTGCTAATGACGTCGAGGAAGGAGAATTTGGAGATGCAACCTTGGCTATTGCGAAATAGCTAATCCTTCCCAAATCTCATTAAATAAGGTCCAGGTGATAGAGCATTTATGGAATTAGCTCTTAAGACCAAGCCATCTCCTTTCTTAGAAGTATTGCTCCTGGTATGCTGAAGGCAGGTGTTGGGCAATGCAAAAAGAACTTATTAACCAGAGGAAGGCTGCCTGGTTTTTTTAATTTTTTTCCTGGCATTTACACTGGCTGTTTGGGAGCCAGTGTGAGCACTCTGTAGTTAAATATGTGCTGCTGAGCTTTTAAAATGGGAAGGACACCTTCTAGTACTTCTTGTGCTTGCTGGTGTGATGGCTGCACATTTTCCTCTGGTTATGAAACGTTGTGCATCTGTTTTAAAGCTGCTGGTGGTGAAGTGTCTCCTGCTGCTGGCCAGAGTGCAGCCATTAGTTTGGTCTGGTATGTTCCATCAGGAGCAGCAGTAATTGTTATTACTATAGGCAAAAGAAAGTCTGCAATATGTTGAATACATTGTCTTTGCAAAGAGGTGCACTCATTTCAGAGGGGGGGAAAAAGGAAGTTTGCAGAGCATTATATGGATTATATGGAGGGGAAATACAAAAAGGGGTTTTCTTTAGTTTTTTGTGTGTGTATTTTTGACAACCCAGCAGGCATGTGCTTTCTGGTGGGTTTGTTCTCTTGATTTTGAGACATCTCCCTGTATTTGTCCATCTAGCTATGAAATATATCTTTATGCTAAATTGAGAGCTTTCCTGTTTCCCATATTTTAATAAAACCATGAATAAGGCCAAGCTCTTACATGAGATGGCTATTACTTATTAAGCAGTGACCCGTCCCTTAATCATCACAGAATTGGCAGCACATGACTAAGCCCAGTGTTCATTTACCAGCAAACAAGCCAGAAGGAAAAAGAATAGCCCTAACTATGCTGGCTGCATTGGAAATAAATAGATTATTTGCTGGGGTTTTTCCTAAAATGTCTGAAACTCTATGCTTTGACTTCTCTTGGTTTTAAAAGAGAGCTGGATCCAGCTGTTCAAGCAATAATTAAAGTCTCCTTGCCATGATCCTCACAGGGAGCATCATTCTGGAGGAGAAAGCAAATAAGTGGAACATTTGTGCAAGAAACTATACTGCTTCCTCTGAAGTTCAGTGGCTCACTTTTTGTAAAGTATTTTGAAATAGGGAATGTGCAGAAAGGGCAAAAATAATATTTGGATTCCATTCATTTCAGCTCTGGAAGGCTTGAAAACCACAATGTGTTTTATGCAAATACCAACAAAATGTAAGGATAGCATTGAAATAAACCCATATAGCTGGTTTACTGTAAAAGTGGGGATTATAATTTCTTCTATGTATATGGAGCTTTTATAAAGTTTTCAAGAAATGTGAAGTGTGTTGACAAATTGTTGGGATATTGTTTGCTACTGTTTCTCTTTGGTGGGATTGTCTTTCTTCTTTCAAACTATAATATCACTAGCTGTGCTAAGGATGATACTACTTTTTATAATTTATTAATTTGTTGGGTTTGGGCCTCTTTCCTGTAGTGGAGAAGAATTGGAATATAACCTGAAGGACCTTAGGCCAGCAACAGATTATCATGTCAGGTGAGTGTGAACGTGAATGTCACTTAAACTCTTCAATTATATGAAAAAAGTGAAAGTTTTTAAATTAAACATGCAGTGTAGTTCAAGAATTTAATGGTCACCTCTGTAGGTGTATTTTTCAACGGTTTCTAAGTATTTTACAATAGATTTTTATCTTGGATTTTATGAGAATGCTTTTTGAACAATATCTTTTCTGTTGCGTTGTTGTCATTGCTATAGTAAGAGGGAAAAAGAAGTCTCTGTATCTGCATTTCTGTCTGTATGGATAACAGGCAGGTGGAGGTGATGTGTACGAAAGTGGAGCTTTTAACCTGAAGCTGCTTAAAAATTTGTCTCAAACTGGTGTTTCTTCAGCTACTGTAACACAGGTGACAGCACTGAAAGTACTCCAGCACACTGTTTTCATAAGTGTTCTGTGCTTTGGGAAGTAAATCTGCTGATTCCAGATTCATCTGACTATAGTAATTTCAGCATTTATTCCAAGAAGAAAATGGATTCACTCTGGTCTGTGATGTGGATTCACCCTTGGCATTTTCAGGGCATATTTCTCTTTGATTCTGAAAATGTGTTTTACACATTTATTAACTATTAGCACATTCTAGTTTTGCTCCCTGATGTTTTTAACACCATCTGTGTTACCTGCTCATGTTGTTTTCTTGGGGTTTTTTTACAACTTTGTTTATGAAGCAAGCCTTCAAATTCACATCCTGTTCACTTACCCTCAATATCCTTTAAAAAAAATTCCTTTCACTCCTCTCTGTTGTTCCCTTCTGTTTTTCCAGACAAGTGTGGCATGCTGTTTCACAGCAAGGCTGCTGCTGTTTGTAAAAACTTTCAAGAACAAACACCTGAGCTCTAAAAATGACCCAACACCGAAATGTGTTCATCTTGCTCTTATACTATAGGCTCTTTTTATTTTTAAGGGTAGTTTCTAAAATGAACTTTTCAAGTAGAAGCACAAGACCAGAAGTCACTTGTCTTAAATAAGAAAAAGATGCAGCTCTTGGGCTGGGCAGAGTCCTGGCCACAGCACCAAAGGGGTGGTAACAAGGAGGAGGTTGTAAAACACTGCTGAGCTTCCTGCTGTAAGCACTGAGCATCTCTCTGGAACCCAACTTCAAACACCAGAGTGGTCACCATGTGCAGTTGAGTTGAAGTCTTGGTCATATTTAGGGGCATTGTGTTTGTCCCATGTCCTGGTTTGACCTCTTCCTCCCTACCTACAGCTCCCTCCACCTTCCTGCAGGTTTGCCATATTATAAGTCATTTGGGAACAATTAGCAGTAATTTCTGTTTTAAAAACAAGTGACTGCCACATATAAAAGTCAGCCTTGCAAAGCAGCAGCCTGTGTTTGTAGCAGAGCAAGCTGACACTGAACAGGCTGCCCCTTTACTTTCCATGACAGCTTTTTTTCCTCGTTGAAACTGCATTATGTATTGACAACTGTGAAGAAATAAATCTGTTCAGTAAAGAAATTTATGGGGCCAGCAGTTACTGGGCAGATCGCCTTGGGTCTGCCTGACCTTGGCAGCATCTCTCAGGGCTTTGTCTCCACAGGACAAGGTGCCTGTTCTTGCTGCTGCCCTGCTGGGCACCTGGGACAACCTGGTTCCCTCTGAACCTGCTGCCTGCTTTCCTTCAGGTGTATTGTTTTGGTACTTTCAGGGCTGACTGTGCTGAGATGCAGAGGATGCCCCTTAAGCTCATTTTCTCATGGTTATATTCCCTTATGGTTTGTGTTGGATGCTTGGCTACGCTCATTTCCAGCACATGCACAAACCACTTGCCAGATGCAGACTCAATTAATTAATTGCATTTGTTTTCACTCCTGACTGCTAACAGGTGATGGGTAAAGCAGCACTACAGCAGTTCTTGTCAACCTCCCCCAAAAGGCTTGATTCTGTGTAGGTGGCCATTGTACATAAATTACTCTTATCTACTGAAAACAAATTTAGAAATTGCCCTTTCTTTAGCTCTGCATTCAAGTACACAATAGCTACAGCCAGCTCAGAGGTCATTGTCTGGTCATGATCTGAACTTTTTTTCGGGTAGAAGACTTCCAATTTGCACTTTTCTTCTGCTGCATGGAAAATGTGAGGGGGGAAAAAATAACATCATTAATTTTTCAGAGAAAATCACCTCGTGAGGAAGTGCTCAACCGTATTGTGTTTGCTTTCCCACGTGATTTGGTATTGTATCTCCCCCTCTATACAGGATTTGCCTTAAATCAAATTTGCTTTGGAGATTTTTAGTTTACCAAAGAAGTGTTACTGAGCTGTGTTAGTTTTAATCAATTTAGATCCACTAAGTGTTGACACCTGAACTATGTAGGATGAGCTTGTACCCATGGAAGGAGACCAGCAGTTCCCACCACTCATCAGGGTACATGTGCATCAAGTGCAAACCAGGCATTGAAGTTTATACCTTTTGCTTCATGATTTCCTACTTTCTGTTGTGAAAGAGGATTTTAGCACAGTGTGTGGAAGTCTGGCAATAGGCAAGGAAATAGGGGTGGAAAGAAAAGATGATGAAGATAACTCCGTGGTCCATGGGAGTATTTACAAAAATCACTGTAATGTTCATCTTCTACTGTGATTTTTTTTTTTTTCCCCTTGCATACTTGTGTAAAGTGAAGTAAAATAATAGACACTGGTCTGTGATAAGTCTGCCATTAGTGGATGGTATCGTGGATGCTTTGGTAGTCAAATACTGTGGCTGAGGCAGTGCCACTGTGACTGTCAGCAAATTTCTAACCCGTTTGAATTCTGTTTCCAGGGTATATGCAACGTACAACTCAGTCAAGGGATCCTGCTCAGAGCCAGTAAGCTTCACCACTCACAGCTCAGCACCAGAGTGTCCCTTCCCACCCAAACCCTCGCACAGGACCAAAAGCTCCTTAACCTTACAGTGGAAGGTGGGTACCACTGGGATCGGGCAAGAAAGCAGGGAAAAGCAGAGTTTACTGACAGTCAGCATAAATACTGAAAAGAATTGAAAGCTGAGACAGTCATTTTTTCAGTCAGGGACTTGAACTTGCTGTACTCTGACAAATCCCTTCCTGTGCACTGACTTGACTTTTAAAATGTATGTGTTTCATTACATCCAGTTTCTTCCCAGTGTTTGTTAAGAGTTGCCAAGCCATGTGCAGAGCTTTGGTTTCACTTGAGATTGTAGTCGTTTGCCCAGGGGGGATGGTGAAGTAGTTTTCTCTTATTCCCCAAGTCACCCTTTGTTTGTTTTTGTTCATAGGCACCCATTGATAATGGTTCAAAAATCACCAGCTACCTTCTGGAGTGGGATGAGGTAAGTAGTAACTAGTTGAAGTAAACACACAGATAAATGGTACTCAGACTTTACAGGGATTTGCTGAGTAAAGAAAAATAATTAAATACAGGAGAAAGAAGAAAATGAAATCCTGATGGCATTAGATAAAGAGCTGGAAAGGTAAAAGGGGCAGTGGGGGGAAAATTTTCCATTCACTGTATTTTATGCAGACACAATGTCTGTACTCTTGAAATCTAACTTTTATCACTCATTTGGTGTATTTTATTTGTTAATTAGCATTGCTTATTATTTAATTACTTGTGATGTATCTGAGAGTTCTGCTCATGGTCTCTTTCTTCTGGTTGCTGTCTGAGTGCAGAACAAACACTGTTCCTGCCTCAGAGTGGAAGAGCCATGATCTTGCAACCCTTTCTGCAGAAAATGTACTCAGGGTCAAAATAAGTGTCCTTTACATAATAACAATTAGTCCCCTTCCAAACACGAAAGGGATTAATTTCTCTTATATCTTACATGGTTAATGATCAATGGACTGTTGGGGAGAGTGCCCTGACAACATGATGTGGATGATTTTTTGGAGATGGGCCCTTGTGAGTCCTCCCTCTGTCCCCTAATTCCTTTCTGCCTCCTTTTTTTTGTGCAAGCCATGTTTCTGCAGAAAGCATGAGTCAGGGAGTGTCATCTTTAAAGGGAAAAATACATAATGGGTGACAGAAAGGGCTTGGGCAACACACTAAGAAAAAAAAAGTCATGAGTCAGGAAATGAAGTGTATGAAAGGTTGTGCAGTCTGAGAAACATCTCTTGAGGTCTTTTGTAGTCCAAAAATATTCTGAAGGGAGTATTCTCTTATGAATAGTTTTCCATCATTGCACTAATAACATATTCCCAGATTGTTCTGTTACATGTTGGGTGTTTGGAACCACTCACTGTGCAAACATTTATTGTATGCACTGTCACAGCAAGTGGGGTCTGCATGATGAGAAACCCTCTGAACTGAAAACAATAACTTCAGAATGACTTGCTGTCCCTGTCTGCATAATGGAAGGGGAAAGGTCGTCAGTGAAGCAGGAAAAAAGCAAAGTGTGAGGTCTGGGAAAAGAGATGAAAGAGAGATTTCTCCAAAGAGATGGGCCAGGATGATCCCATTATGCTTTATGTGGCACCTTGACTGTGCAGTTGTGATCTCTTCCAAGGCTTCCTGTAACTTGGAGCCATGGGAACATAACAGCACCGAGCAGTGAAGCAGTGGAATTGTGGATAATTCCAGCCTGCAAAGGGAAGGGAAAAGCAACAGAAGGTCTTGTCAGAAGAAAGACCACCAGCAGGCCATGACAGTGCAAATACTTCGGATGTTCATTTTGTCTGAATGGAGCCTAGGCATAATTAGGGATATATATGGCAATTCTAAAATTCTTTTGTCCTTTAAACCCTTTAATACTGAGTATGTACCTAGAGTTTTGTCCTCAGAAAGAATGGTTATGATACCTGTTTTTCACAGGGCAAAAGCAGTTTGGTTTAGGGTGGCTCAGGTACCAACGGAGAAAAATGAAGGCATTCTGATTGCCTTAATCTGTCTCTTTTAATTACCTTGTTTTCTTTGTAACAGCCCTGAAATCTGAGATCACAATGGATAACTAGCCAGCACAGGTGAAAGAATACTGGCCCTACACAAATTAATTTGGTACACCTCCAATGATTTGACACGACTCCTGGCTGGAATGTACTGGTCAGGTTTTGAGACAGTTAATGCCACAGAAGTAGCTTCTACAAAATATTTTTCCTCTGATATGAGACAGAAATGCAATTCTGAGTCACTAAATTAAAACATGCTGTTAAGGCTTATTAAAAAGTCTGAAGATACAGGCTGGTCTGAAGGAACCTCATCTCAGGCACTGGTGAGCTCGGCAGAATGTCCCACTCACTTTTTCAGGTGCCGTGGCAAGTTGTGCCTCTGACATGAAGTGCACTTAGCTGCTGGAATTACACCTCCCAGGTACAAAAGAGAATTCACTTGCAGTGCTCTGTACACTCACTCTCAGTTGTGTAAACTCCACGTAAGCAAATGCACTGACTTTTCCACAATGCCACACTGTGTCCTGGTTGAAATCAAGAAATAAATACATCAGAGCAGAAGAGAACGCTTGCCAGGCAACAGCAAACACGCTGCCAGATCTCAGCTAGAGCAGCATTCATTAGCTACCGGGCACAGGATAAGATATAAACACGGGAAAATCAGCGATCAGAAGGAAATGAAATCGTGGCTGCAAAGCGGGGAGGGTTTTACAAGAGCCGAGAACAAGAAATCTATCTGATGATAAAGTTGGAAAAGCACCCTAAAATGGCAGCCTGCCTGGGAAGTTGGGTCCCTTCCTAGGGAAGGATTGTGTGTGAGTGATCTCTGGAAAGCCCTCGCCACGTGCAGATCCTGGAAAGCTCTTGTGCAAAGGCTGCAGCCTCAGACTGTGGAAACAAAACTGGCATCGGGCACAGGAGGTGTGGGGAGTGGTGGAGGTGCTCAGACAGGCACCTCCAGCTGTGTCCCAGTCACACCAGTGTGTTCCCCCAGCTCCAGCTGTGCTGCCCACCCAGAGAGGGGCTCCAGCAGCCCCTCTGAGCTCCCACGTGGTGGGCCACAGGCTGTCTGTCTGTGGGATCTCTGGATCTTGGAGTGTGTCAGATGCTCAGCAGTATCTCACCTGGTTTCCCCTGCTTTTACAGGGCAGAGGCACAGTTGGTAGCATGTCAAATGCAGCCAGGAGCGTAGGTGGCGTCACTTGTGTGTGCAGAAAATGAATTGTTGCTGTAAAATGACAGCAGAAGTGGTGCTGTGTTTTACAGCCCTAGGGTTAGGTGAGGTGGGAAATTCTAGAAGGTTATACTGCTTAATATGTTACCGTGCCAGTGCTACCCAGCTGCCTCCTCAGTTTAATTCTGAGGTTTGGGCTTTTTCCTGACCTGTAGACTCTGAAATTTCATCAACAGACAAAACTATTCCTGCTGTTCTATCTTTTTCCCTTCCAATTTGGATTAAATGGTTTGTAATGTGACTGGTGTTACATGTTATAAAACACAAATACTTTCCCATTACTGATTTAGCTCTTTCAATTACAGTTTTAATACCTTGCTAATAAACTGATACTCTCAGGCACATGGTGTGACTCTTGGGGATGGTCCTCTGCAGGGCTAAGGGTTAGACTCAATGATCCTTATGGGTCCCTTCCAAGTCAGCATATTCTGTGATTGTGTGAGTCTTAAAATTCCTGAAAAATTATGAAGGATACTCTTCATTCCTTAACAGTGGAGTAAAATATTAGTTCAGCACATTGAGTCACATTGGATGTACACTAGCAAAGATTCCATTGGCTTCAGAGTAGTTTGGATCAGCCCCTCGTCTCAGTTGTTTTAAAATGCAGTGGGATATCAATAAGCCTGCACCTCACGTGCTGGGATTGGCAATAGTCATCTGGCAGTAAAATAAGTTAAAATTATTAATTAAGGAAAACTTCACCTTGTGGCTCTTTTGCTATGAACTGTGAACTTACAAACCCGAACTCATCAATTGGTGACTTGGTGCCAGGATTGATTATTCAGGGTAAGCAAAAGGCTAATCAGAAAAAAATAGCATTAATAATACACCAAGCAGAAAACATGACTGTAAAGGAGGTGATGCTTTCTCCTGATGCCAACGTTCATCAAAATCAGTAAACTGGAACTGCATTGAAAAACGCTGCTGGCACTGCTGTAAGAATCAGGCCTTTGTTTCTAATTAGATGTGAAATGCTGGTTCTGTGATTAAGTGGTAGTAAGTAAATGTTTCTCTTGCACATATGGACAGCGAGAGTATCCTATTCATTCTCTATGGGAAAGGGGAGGAATGTTCGTGAGCCAGAGACAAGGACATCCCTCTCACGCAGTGTGTGTCCCTGTTTTGTGTACAACTCAAAGCAGCTTTAATTCTCATCCAGTAAGCAGCTCATTTTAATCTACTCGGGAGAGACTGATACAATACCACTGTTTAATGATTTGGTGATGGATAGTTAATAATGAAGTTTATATACAGGAAGATTGAGATAATTTAGTTCTGCCACGAAATTATAAATTTCTTGAGGTAGCAGAGATTTTGCCAGCTGATAATCTAAGACAAGTATCTCGGTGCTGCTGCACTGGAATTTGGACACAGAGCTCTGTGTCTCTATTTGTTCCCTTACCTGCCCTTTGAGTCTGTTCTGTGCCTGTGCCACTCCTGTGAGACACACAAGAGGAGAGCCTTGGATAAAATGGGTGTCTATTTTAGGGGTGTTTCATAGGTCCTCTATCTTCTAAATGTTTGTATGTGGAGAAAATTCGGTTACTTGCACAATAAATGCCTTGCAGAGATCTTAGGGCGTGTTACACTAATTGCTGACAGTTTGCTTTGCAGCTCTGTGTCAGATTGAATATCAGTCTGTTCCTTTTTACTGCCAATATGACCCAAACACAGCAGCTCATGCTGGCGTGGCCACAGATGTCCCTCCTGCCTCCTGGTTGCAGATCTGATGCTGGCAGCTTCTCTTCAGACTTCTGTGCTCCATTCCTTTATCACTGTACCTGCAGTGGCCACATCCTCCTTTTGTGTTGATTTACTGTGTGTGATACAGGGGATGCAGTCCACAAAATCCATTTCAATTCTCAAACCCCCTGTTCCATAAATGCACTCTCCAAGAGACACTCTGACCCCCTGTGTGGAGTGTGTAGCTTGAAATACAGCTGAAATAGCAGGCAAAACTCTTAAAAATTGTGTTTAAATGCTCTGTTATTGTGCAAATTGTAAGGGATTTGTGGAGCTGAGTTGTTCTTGTCTCCTCAGACGGGCGCTGATGACCATCACAGTATGGGTTGTCCTGGAGAAGAACAGGGAACTCAGGCTGGAGAAAGCAGGGCTGGAGGAGAATTCGGACAGCACTCTCCCTCTGAAATCTGGGGATTAGAAATATTTGCGGAAATGATACAGAGTATTTTAAGCAACTTACGAAACATTATTTAAAGGATTAAAAACTTGGATGCCGAGCGTACAAAGAATAGGAGAAGGATTCTGGGAAAGCTGTAAGACTTTTGGGTGGCAGCCAGTACCAGCCTGCCAGTTGTTCCTGTCTATAATTATGCCAGCATTAGTGCTTTCATAAATCTTGGGAGAGAAGGAGCGGAGAGGCTATTTCCAGGCTATTAATGCCAGGATAATTAGAAATATCGGCCAGCCTCTCCAATTAGTGCCAATAGAATCCAAAATACCAGCCAGTCTGAGTAATTTGAATACCAGTTGGTCTCTGAGTGAGTCTGGGGAATGTACAATACCAGTTCTAGAAGAGAAATATACACAATATCAGAGTTTGTACTGTTATAAAGTTGAGGATAACTTAAATGATTGGCAATCTTGGCAAAGTTTTAACCCACCAGTTTGACAAATGAGGGTTTCCTTGGCCCATTGCTCTCAGTTCAGGCATTGTGCTACACGTGAGATTTTCCATGCTTTTCCTTTTTAGCCAGCATTGCTTTATTGACCATATGCTTAGCATTTGGTCACTTTGTTCTCTTGGAAAAAGCATAGGAAAATTGCAAATAAAAGAAGCATTCTTAAGCAGAAATCAAAAATAAATGTTTTCGATTGTTTGTATGTAGTGGAGTCGTTAAAGAGTTGGAGAACAATTCATTTAATGCAACTCAACCTGTAAAAGACAGTTTGCATGGGGAGAAAAAAATAACTATTCTTAGTAGTCTTGTACTGATAAATGAATATTTTACTGAAACATAGGATTACTAATAAGGGTTTGTGTAGTCTGGATTTTACATACATCATTGCTGAGCTGGGATGTGTGATCACCTATCATTATTGTCCTAAAGTGATTCTGTCATAGAAATCTATAACTAGGGAACTTAGATCTGAAGAGGTTTTCTCATTTACAAAATATTTTTGCTTTGAGATTCACAATTCTCTTCCAATTCCATCCCTTGATTTACTTGATCTATACAGTAATGTTACAGCTAGAACAGGTGGGTGAAGCTGAAGGAGATGGTGTATAAAACCAACTTCTAGAACAAGTGTAGGCTTATGCTGTATAAGTAAAAGGTAGGGCTGTTTACCAGTGTGATGAATGTCCCTTCAGTGCCTCCACATTGTTATTCCATGCTGGAGGTCTGTGTCATTGTTGCTAGCTTGATAAACACATTTTGGAGATACAAACATTCTGGGGCATTTTTCCTTCTGTGTTGCAGTCTGAGGGAAAATAAGTAGAAATTGGTAGGGTCTGGGGAATGGGCCAGTGAAAAATATGTTCCCCTCAAGTGTTTCTGAGATCTTTAGTGGTGAAGTGATGTACTGAGCATGGAGGGAAATGGGCAGAGCAAGCCCAAGGAGGCAGCAGCAGGTGGGGCTGTTGGCTGCAGTGAGGGACACCTGTTTAGATAATAAAATAATAATTAACAATTGTAGAGACAGGTGCCAAAGATAGTAAATGCCATAGCAAAGCTTTTCAGAGGTACTTCTGTCTCCTGCACCCATCTGAGCCTATGGGTGTGCTTTGCCAGGCTTTTACTCTCGTGGGCTTTGCATCCTTCATGATGTAATTGTCCATTACTTTTACATTCAAGTATTGAAATTAAAACACCTTTAAACTGCTTCAGCTCTGATGGATATTATTTGTGACGAGTGGAGCAATCCGTGCCCTTTCTCCAGAAAGGTTTTAAATTGACCATTTCCTACATGTGGCATGTGATGAGACCAGCTATTCCTTGTTATTTTAGGGTCTCTGTCCCACAAACAGCTCAACTGAATTCTTACCCCAGGGTATACAATTTGAGGGTGGATTTAAAAGGTTTTTGTTTTAAATGTTGTGGGATGAAGGGGAGAATTTCTGAGTGTCCTTGTTCTCCGCTGTGCTGTTTGTACCTGAGGAAGGATTTGGGAGCTGGAGAGGTGTGTCCATACCCTCTCTGATTGCTGCCCCATCCTGGCTTTGTCAGCATGGATCATTGTTCCAGGTCACCTTGATGTGAGACTCCCATAAACCATCCCTCTTGGCATCCAGGTTTCTTAACAAGGCTGCACACTTCCCAGCAAATCCTCTTCACTCATCACGTGCCGTGTGGTCCAAGCAGTGGGATGGGTGCAGAACTGGCACGTTAAATATTCCTCTGTGATGTTTTGCCCTGGAGAGCAGAGCATGGGGCTGGCCGTGGCTGGACTGTGGGGAGCGAGAGCCCTCTTGTGGGATAGAGAATTCCTGAAGGACCAGGGAAGAATGGAGGTGTGGAGAGTTTGCTCTTACAAGAAGTATTGGCTGCACCCTTCCTGTGACTGAGTGGATTGAGAGATGATTTCACCCTCAATTTGCCTGTTTTTTTTTCTTATTTTTTTTTTTTAATGAGCAGGATAAATTGCATTTCAAGGAAAATGCCAGGAGCTATAGGTACATCTCACAGCCCCGGGGATCTGAGAAGAGCAGGGTTCTGATCAGCTGGCTGTGCTGATCCCTGGGATTTTCAGAGCATGGCAATGCTGTCAGTGCTCACACAGTTTCCTTTGCCCCTGTGGGAACATCTCATTCCAATATCATTTCACAGCTTTTTGAAGAAAGCACCGCGTGGTTTTGTTCCACAGCGATCCGATTACAGATTTCTCTCTTTCCAGGGAAAGAGGAACAGTGGTTTCAGAGAATGTTACTTTGGGAGCCAGAAGCATTGCAAGCTCACTAAGCTTTGTCCAGCTTTGGGTTACACCTTCCGATTAGCGGCCCAGAACGACATCGGTACTAGGTGAGTGGCTCAAGGTGCACAATTGCTTGAGCAAAAAGCAATAGCTGAAGAGTTTCATCAGCAGGAACAGTTTGAAGAGGAATTTCTGGGTGGGATTTTTGTTTATTTTTTTCTCTTCATGGTTTTAAGTTAAATATCTGACACTGGCTCTATTATTAATCCTTTAAGGTAAGTCGCACCTTCCCTGGTGGTACTCTTCACCTCCCAGGGAATTGCCCTGTACCTTCAGCATGATGAGGTCAGCCTAAGAAGATAGGCTCCTTTTGAGGTGTTAAATGGTGTTTTGTGGTCTATCCATAATACAAAAAGAATACATCTGTTATGTAAAATTCCCACTAGGGACCTCTGTGAACCAAGAAAAACAAGCAAGAGGAAGTCGAGTTACAGATTTTGAAAGGCATCTTGATATATTTATTTTTCTAGTTTAAAGCAAAGCCCTTCTGTCTCTTCAACAGTACAGTCCATTCCTTCTTCCTCAGGACTGGCAGGGCTGGCTCATGGGGTGGGAAAGAAGGGAGAGAGAGCCAGGACTCAGAGAGGATGGGCACACCCAAGGGCACTGAAAGATGGGATTTAGCTTCTGCTTTTCATTGCACATTAACAGATGCACTCAGATGAAGATGGTGAGAAATCAGACTTAGTTGAGTCCTCTGGGAGCTCCTAAGGAGCTCTGGGATAAAATGTTGTACAGCTGAGGACCAGAGTGTGCCCAGAGAGACATCGTGCTG
The DNA here is from genome assembly GCA_035047845.1 of Dendrocincla fuliginosa. Taxonomy (NCBI): domain Eukaryota; kingdom Metazoa; phylum Chordata; class Aves; order Passeriformes; family Dendrocolaptidae; genus Dendrocincla; species Dendrocincla fuliginosa. The sequence continues at coordinate 4,621,457 of JAWWMO010000011.1, forward strand.
CAAGGGCTCTGTGCTCCTGTGCTCAGGGAAGGAAGGTGGTCCCGGAAGAGTTTAGCTGTGAAGAAGCCAAACATCCAGTGCTCTTGTGTACTCCTTTATTGTCCTTCTTAGCTAAACAGGATCTAATCATTATTATAAGAAGGACACAAAAAGAAACACTAGTGGGTATGTAACAGTGTGTTTTGTGGAGGGAGATTCCTGCATTGCTCTCTCTTCTAAGACACAAACCTCTCAGTAACATATAGCTTTAAAAAGCTGCTTTATTCATGTTCCTGTGTTTTCCCTGAGAGGCACTGAAACTATTCATGTGTGCAGAGAGTCTTTTCCCCAACTTCTGCAAGGTTACTTCCCTCCCTATAGAAATAATACTCGATCGGGAGAGAGGGGGGGGCTTGAGCTGGAGCTGCTGAGTGTAACTGGAAGGGGCTTGGGTTTGTGCAAAGTTCCCAGTTCTGGTATCTCTTTTCTGTGCCAGATTCTAGATTTTTAAAACATCTTAGGGCGTGTTTCAACACTTCCCCCCCTCTTTTTTTTTTTTTTTCTGTTCTATCCCTTTTTTTTAATCCTCAGGCTGTCAAGGAGGGAATGAACTAAGAACTATTTTTATGGCCAGTTGCTCTGTGCCAATCTGTGAGATAAACACCAGCAGCACATGGCTTGTTTTATAGACAGCACTCAAAATTATGGCATGATAATGTCATCTAACACTTCGTGTCATAAGATAGTTTTCATTGGTTGTAATGCTTGTGAACTTACCATCTAAGATGATTTTTGTCTTGTTGGGAGGATTATTAGCTATAGGTGGATTATTTAACTCAAAGTATTTCAAACAAATACGGTATTTTTGAGAAGGAAAACTCACACAGAAAAATACATCTCTTTTTTTCTATTAAATTTATGGAATAACTTTAGGGCACAAAATATGTTTGTGCTTTGGAAACAGATTTGAAATTTGCAAGAACGTTGCCCTCACTTGAGAGTTCCTTGTTCTCCTCTCAAAATGTCACCAAAATCTGCCCATTTTAAACTTTGTCCTCCAGTTTCCATTGTACTTAATATATTCTGCATGGAGACTTAAGAGTGTTCTCTCTGGCTGCAGCCTGAGCTGTGCAAAAGAGCAACTTTATGCTCAGCTTAAAATGCAAAGAAGTTTGGGCAGGGAAAGTGAGGAGGGAGTAGAGGCAGCCTGGAGGGTTGGAAGGTGTCTGTGCCTGCACCAGGCAGCTCCTACGTGATGCTGAGCCTGTGTGGGCAGGACTGGATTAATTTTCCCTGCTTTCTTTAGGGGGGGATGTCTGAAACAGTGGGACTAGATTTGCTGAAGAACTCACTTTCAAAGGTGTAGCTTAAATAGAAGTTGTGTTCTGATTTTGTAGTAGTTGTATTGTGAGCATCTCAAGTTCTACATCCAAAAGTTGATTACTAAAAGTTGAATGCCTGGGGCATTATTTCCTATATTTTAGTTGTCCTATGTTAAATAAGATTTTCCTCTACTTCACACTTAATAGTAAGTTAATATTTTTAGGCAATCAATTTTTTTTTTCCCAGTATAATTGTGATGAGACCTGTAAAAATGACTGTGAGGACACATAATTCTGCATTTTTTTTCTATTCTTAGTTCTGGCATTTCCTAACTGGATGTTCATCTTTTCCACCTGGGCAGTTTGAATGTTGTCCAGACTTTTTGAAAATGTGAAATATTTCTCTAAATACATTGAAGTTTAGGGGGTTTTAGTTCTGGTTGGTTTGTTTGTGTGTTTTAATACTCCTTTCTCTCCTTCTGTGCCTCTGAGCAGTGGGTACAGCCAGGAGGTGGTTTGCTACACTGCAGGTAATATTCCTCAGACCCCTTCTGCACCAAGGCTTGTTCGAGCTGGTGTTACGTGGATCTCTTTGCAGTGGAATAAAGTAGAAGGATGCACACCAGAGGAAGTGATTTCCTACACCCTGGAAATTCAGGAAGAAGATAATGTAAGTGCTGTGTTACTATAACGTGCATAACTTAGACTGAGCTTTCATTTATTAATTGAAGATCACTGAGAAGAACCTGGAATGCTGCTTTGGAGGGCCTTCCAGGAGTACTGGGTACTTGGCAGGATGGAGCTGTGTGATTTGTTCTGCTCCACAGCAGAATTAATTTTGAATCCTTAGCTAAAAACCTGTACTGTCGGCCACGATTACTTACAAAGCTGCACAGGAGTCTGTGAGGTGCAGGACAGCTTGTCCTTAACCGGGTCAGTCTGGTGTGTCCTTCTCACTGCTCTGTTCTGGGGATGTGTTCTGTCATCCATCACTTCCAGTTCTGTAGCAGGTTAAACTGCCACAATTGCTTTTGTGCTTATTTTGCAGCAAAATTATATTATTTAGAGCAGCTGCACTGTGCCTCTAGAAGAAAACTATTATGGCCTTGCAGCTTAAAAGTAATAATAATAATAAAAAAGCACTCAGCTATGAAGCTCCTTTGCTCTTATGTGTTGTAGCTACAGACTGTAATACAGGGAGCACTTTCTCAGACTCCTCAATTATAGGAATCTGTTTGGTTTTGGTTTTGGATTTTTTTAGGATAGCGTGTTTCACCCAAAGTACACTGGAGAGGAGCAAGCCTGTACTGTGAAGAATCTCAGAAGAAGCACACAGTATAAATTCAGGGTAAAATCTCTTTCCTCTTGTCTTTGTGTAGTGTGTTCTGTGTTGGGTTTTTTGCAGGCTCTGTAGAAATCCTTTAATACTCCTTCCAAAACTGAGTCATCAAATACAAGTTTACTTTATACTGCGATCTAACAAATTAAAGTGTTAGTTGTATTTTGACTTTTATCCCAGGCGATGCTGTTGCTCAGCCTTTTTGGAACAAGCATAGTTCTCATACCATGTGCTGGCAGGCAGGGTGTTGTAGGAGTGTGGCTCAGGGAGTTGTAGTTGGCTGCTTTGCTCCCAAAATGGTCTGTGGTCACCAATCCCATGTCACCCCTAAGGAATGGAGCACACACTGTGAGGCACCAGGCAGGCACAGCTCTCCTCCCCAGCCCAGGGGTCTGTCTTCCCCTGGCAGCCAGAAATCAAAGCTTTTCTGTCTCTTATTCCATATGGCTGGTTTGGAGCTGGTTTTTAGCAAATGTTGATTTCTCCTGCTCTGTGGGTGCTCCTAAACACAGACCCCCAAGCCTGTCCACTGTACTGGCTCCATGGGATGTGCCATGTGGAGTTCAGTGTTCCACTGGAGATGGGCAGAAGCTGTGTGTGAAGCCAACATCCTCCGTGCTCCCATTGCAAACAGTGCAGGGAGAGAAGGATGCAACAGGCTTGTGTCAGTTCAAAAACATTTGGCTTCTGTGTGTCTTGGTATAGTCAGGAGCAGCAAAAAGAAAACTTTACCCAAAGACTTATTTAAATCATAGAATGGTTTGGGTTGGGAGGGACCTTAAAGCTCCCCTCGTTCCAACCCCCTGCCATGGGCAGGGGCACCTTCCACTAGCCCAGGTTGCTCAGAGCTCCACCCAGCCTGGCCTTGGACACTTGCAGGGATGGGGCAGCTGCATCTTCTCTGGGAAACCTGTTCCAGTGTCTCCCCACCCCTCACAGGGAAGAGCTTTGGTCCAGCCATGTGGGATAGAAGACCTTGTGAAGCTGAATAAAGAACTGCCCAAACAATTGGGAATTTGTTGCAATGTTGCTCACAGATGATGCCCTTTAGATTGGTGTTGTAAAAGCTGCCATGGCTGCCTGAGGGAATAGGATTCCTGGTGCTTCTCTACAGCTGTTTCCAAATTAAACATAGATTTTACAAAAACTGTGTTGATATCAGAACAAATTTGTAGCCTGATGTCATTTGCTACAGGCACAACTTTGATCTGACTTTTAGTTTCACAGCAAATAACTGCAAGTTGCCACAGTTATTTCAAAAAGTGAATTTTTTTAAAAGGGAAAACCTGCACTGCTTTTATCTTACACATGTCATGATCTTTTGCTGGTGGAGAGGGGAAAAATCAATGCCATGTTGTTTCTTTACAAACCACAGTCTAATGTCTGTTATTAGAATTCCACATAGTTTGGGATGTGACATGTTTTTCATTTAATGACATTTGTGCAATTTCTAAAGGAAGTCTCAGGCAGAACTGTCAGGAAGGCAGGTGCAGTAAACAAGGGTGAACTCGCTGCGGTTTTCTTTCAGCTCTTTGCTTCTAATGTGGAAGGGAAGAGCTCTCCCAGCGAAGTGTTGGTCTGCACAACAAGCCCAGATAGGCCAGGACCTCCAACCAGACCTGTCATTAAGGGGCCAATAACAGCTCACGGCTTCAGTGTGAAATGGGGTAAGCCACTTCAGTTTCTCAGAGTAAAACATTTTGGGGTCATGATAAGTTCAAATAAAATGTTGTAAATATGTACTGGAACTTGAATTTTTCCATGCTGCTTCTCAGTCCAAAGTTGAACGTGTTTGGAGAGCTTGGCAGCTTAATTTTTGTAATATTGTAAAAGGTATGTAGAGGCTCTTGTGTTTTCTGAATCAAAAATGTTGTTTGTTTTTATTCTCTGACTCTCAGGCTTCTCATTTTCCACTTCATGTCCCACTGAAGCATTGTTCCAGCTGCTTCCTTTAATGATGGGGCAAGCCCCCAGGCACCTTCTCTTTCAGTGCTTTTTCCATACATCTTGTTTGGATTGTTATCCAGCTGAATCATGCTGAAGACTAACATCTCTTACCCACTTCTGCTACACATTACTTTGTGCAGTTTGTGGAGGAGAAGGAGCAGAATCGGGAACAGATTCTGTTATCTTTTTGGTATCCTAATCTTGATTTAATAACAACTTGCCTTACTATTTTTCAGATCCCCCACAGGATAATGGTGGTTCAGAAATCCTAAAATACCTACTGGAGATTTCTCAAGGAAGTCCAGAAGGTAAACTTTGAAACAAGTTGTCTCCATTTCAATCCACTCTGGCTACCATAAAGACTCCTGACCCTTTGGGCTATTATTGTTATTATCATTAATGCCCTCATGTTGTTGTACATGTGATTGAAGCTGAGTTATGTATTTGCAGCCTTAAAACTTTCAAGCTTGATTCAGATTTGGAGAGATTTTAGTGTGTGTTCTTTCTCAGTTTGTCCTTTTCCTTTTACTACTGGTGGAAGTTTGGGTTATATGACTGAACCTAGAAGTATTTTGTATATAGATTTGTGGTTTGTACATGATATGATATTTATATTTGTGAGTATTTGTATATGAGTCTTTGTATTACGAGTGGAAACAATATTCTTAGTGATAGCAACAGTAATGACTTTCCTGAAATAAATGATTTGTGGAAAACCACACTAAGGATTTTCCTTCTTCCTAGACACTCCTGAACTTATTGCATTACACTTCTCTTAACTTGGCTGTATCTTATTTTTAGCAAATCAGTGGGAAGTGGCATATAGTGGCTCGGCTACAGAATATACCTGTACTCACTTGAAACCAGGCACTTTGTATAAACTCCGGGCATGCTGTATCAGCACTGGTGGACACAGCCAGGTGGGTATTATCCAACATAAGGACCACTGCGTTTGTATTTTTTAGGTATTTACCTGCGGGTTTTGGTAAAACACTTCTGCTGTAAGACGAAGGGGAATGTTTTTCCTGTAGCACAGTAAAGCTACATTGTTAGAAGGCTTCTATGTGTATCTAGTTTTATTTTCATCAAATTGCAATTTAATGAGGTTCTGTTTCCTCAGAACCAATGTGTAGGTGTTTAAATTTACACTAGAAGAGACCATATTTTTTATCTGTTGTGACCACTTGCTTGAGAAAGGCCACAGACTCTCGTGTGTATGACCCTGTACTGACTGAAACTGCTGACTGGAGATGTAGAAAAGGATAGTTTGCTGTAACAATTATTTTTCATACAGATGAATTATTTTAAATTTTTGGTTTCCATTTTCCAGTCACTGATTCCTGTAATTCCCTTCTTTGATTTAAATTCTTTTCAGTACCTATACTCTTCGCCCTTCTGCTTTGATTTTTTTCTCTCATTTGAGATTGAGTACTTTAGGCCTTGACGTTATTTTAAACACAAAGAAAATTAAAATAGAAAATGCTACAGTTTTGAGAATGCTAATGAAGGAACTCTGTTAATTGGATTTGTAAGTAACAGGCTCGATAGCATCTCCTCTCCTTTATTGTTTATGTAACTTTGTACTAAGTGGTGGATGTAGCAAACCATTTCTCGTGCCACTCTCTGAGCTCGCCTCCCCTTGTGGGTGGTGGCCATAGCAGGGAGCTGATGCAGCTCTGCTCTCTTGCAGTGCTCTGAAAGTTTACCTGTGCGTACTCTGAGCGTGGCCCCCGGGCACTGCCGGGCACCGCGGGTCCTGGGCAAGCCGAGGCACAAAGAAGTGCAGCTGCAGTGGGGTAAGGCAGTGGAGCATCTGTCTCCTGTTGAACAGCTCTCATCTTCATGGTTGGTCTCTGACCTCGCCTCAGCCTTTCTTTCTCCTGTTACATGTGAAAAGTTGCAGTATGTCCTGGTGAGTGGGAAGCACAAAGCAAAGCCCAGGGAAGGCAGTGCAAGTCACAAGTGCAACTTCTCATCAGCTGTGGTGGCTCCCTGGTTGTTTTCTGTCCTCTGGCTTACAGTGTGCTCCAGTTTTGTTATAGTGACGTCTTCTCTCTGTAGGACTATAAAGTATCAGCTATATGAAAATAGCTGTCTTTCTGTTCATCTGTTAATGCAAAAACACCATGTGATTCAAAATCTTTTTATTCCTTTGCAGTATTGACTTAGCAGAAATGTTTTCCTGCTTCTAATATATGACTTCTCTCAAAACTTTGACTTAGAACATACTGAGGATTTTGGGTGGCATTTAAACCCTGATCCACTTTCTAGCACACATGATCCATTGGACACCTGTAATTCTGCAAAGGTCTTGGACCACAGGCATGACCCTAAACTGTCAAAAATGCACATTTTTTTAGACTAGAAGGCACATGCCTGTATCCAACTATTTTTTCTTTGCAGTGGTAATTTCACAGCATCCAAGTATCTTTGTGTCATCATTTGTTAAGCAAAATTCTAGATCAGTAGAATTTCTAACTGTCAAATATATTTTGACATCAGTAAAAAATTCACCTGTGCATCCAAGTTACCATATTGTTTCCTGGAAGCCTTGTGTCCCTTTTGGTGGCCACTGCTTTTCAGGACCCCAGGCAGGTTCTGCCTTGTAACATAACTTTGTTTTCACGGGGGAAAAAGGTACCCACAACAAAAGCTTAGTTTTCCTGGCACATTACCTGATGTTATTAACAAATTATATGATTTCTTCTAGATGTCCCTCCGTCAGAAAGCGGCTGTCCTGTCTCAGAGTACAGTGTGGAAATGACAGCCCCTGAAGAAGTGGTTTCTGAAGTGTATCATGGGCCTGACCTGGAGTGCACTGTCAGCAACCTCCTTCCTGGGGCTACCTATGGGTTCAGAGTGAGGGCTCTGAACGATGGTGGGGTACGTGTGCTGGCTTTCTCTCCCTGGAGATGCTTCTGAGCCTGGGGTGGGAGATTCTGGGCAGTGGTTGTGTTAGTGCTGGGAGTCAGAAAGGTGAAGGGGAGATGGGCAAAAGAAAATGATGTGAGAAGTGCTTTAAAGGAGCTTCGGAGGAAGAGCTGCAGTTTTAATCTCCTTTTAAAAGGAGATTTCAGGTATTAATATGATTTGACTGGCAAAAATCAGCTACACCAAATAGTGCAAAATCTCTGCTAAAAGTCAGTCGACTTACAAGGAAGAATCTGTTTATTCCTTTTCCACTGCATTTTCTGATTTTCATTTTAAACTGTGTAAAGATAAGTACTACAGTTTCACTCCAGTGTTGATATGTTTTGAGGGAAACTCACAATCCTGATGATTTTTTTGTTTTCATTTGAAAAAATATATGTGCTTTATAGATCTGATGGGATTTTTTTTGTTATGTGATTTCCTTGGAAGAAGAGCCTTCTCAAATACATCAGAAATTCTATCTGATGTCCTTGGAGATCTTTTAAAAGAGTTTTGTTTTTTTTCAGTGAATTTTGGGTTGGTTCTGTTTTGCCTTTGTGAGACATCATTCCAAAGGTGTTATATAAAGGCAGTCCCAGCAAAGCTATATTCACTGATGTCTTTCTTCCCAGGAAATCTTGATGATAAACATAACACAAAGGTTTAAAGTTGTTCTCTTACTGTTAAAACTTAGGTATTAGAAAAACCTTCAAGACTCTTCATCTGCTTTATCTTAAAAATACTCACTGTTTTGTTTTTGTGAAAAATGAATTAAATACACTTGGAAAAATTAGATTTGCTTGCTGGAATGAAAGCCATTGCCTACCTGGTATATTTGAATATATGAAGCCTTTTTTTTAATTATTCCTTTTTTTAATTCTTTTTTCTTATTTTTTTTTGGCAGAACAGTTGAAAGGGTTGTAAACAGCAGAAGTCAATAAAAATTATTTTTTGGCATGTACATCCTTCATAAGTCAAACAAAGCCATCAATATTGGCCTTTCCTGATAGCACAGATACTGACTTGTCTGTTGAAAGGTTTTCTGGGGTTCAAAATTTCAGTGTTCTCCGGCCATTGTAGTGGCTCATTTTCTTCATACTTGGTAATACTGCACTACAAAATAAGTAAATATCAGTGTTTTCCTCTAATTGCTTCCAGTGACGTTCCTTCGTTCTGGAGAACGATTTCTAATTAGCTCAGGGATGTTCTGAGCAAACTTCACTCTTCCACTCAGGAGGCCTCAGAAAGGCTGTTTCGCTGTTATCTCCTCTCCTCGTGCTGCTGGCTGGTTTTCCAGACTTTGGAAAATTGGCTTTTCTTTTGCTCATATGCATTTAAATTGTGCTCCTAGCAAGGGCTCAGGAGGTGGCTGAGCTGCCCGTGGAGCGGAGCTGCCCATGGGGTGTCTGCAGCATGTCCCTGCACTTTGTACCAGACTGGGGCTCCAGCACATCCTGTCCCTTTGCAATTAACTTGTGGCAGTCTTTTTGTGCAAAAGAAGCTGGATTTGGACTCCAGTGTGTGGTTTACTGTTGCTGTGCTCCTCCTTGTATCCATGAGAAGCCAGTTCTGCCGGGCTTTGGCACTGACATGTGAACACGTTGCAGTAAGGTAAGGCAGGAGGGACACAACCTCAGTTCCTGAGTGCACATTGTCACTTTTGGGTAAATTGGGGGTGTTTTAGGCTTTCATGGGCACCTGCTGCCACACAGGAGGATGTACCTGCTGTCTGCTTCTTCCAGAGCTTACCTCACTCCTTAACTTGCAGTCATTTCTGTGGTCTCATCCTGAGCTCTGGTGTTAGGTGCTAGGTGCTGGAACCCCAGTCTGACTTTGAGGAAGTTTAGTTGAAAAAGGTCGTGTGCCGTTCTTGGAAAGCCTTTGAGGGGTATGAGATGGGTGTATGCTTGTATATTAATGTACAAACACCTTGTTTCCCTGTAGTACGGGCCGTATTCGGAAGCCACAGAGGTCACCACAGCAGCAGGACCGCCAGGCCAGTGCAGAGCACCTTCCCTGTCCTTCCTGTCTGACACACGTGTACTCGTGAGCTGGGAGGTGAGTCAGGTGCACTGGTTGGTTCGTTCCATCTTGCTTATCCACACCAGTATGGTCACCAGAAAACTCAAAAAAGCTCCCTGAGAGCTGTTCACTGGTCTGGAACTGTCTTTTTGTGCAAGAAAACCGTAGGCTTTTATACAACCTCTGCTGTATGAAAATCATCTTCTGTACTTTTATTTGAAGAATTTCATAAAGCTGGTCATGAGTCATCCAGAGCAGGATTCAGACCCAAGACCTCCTGCACTGGCATCAGATGATTGAGCACTGCTTGGATAAAAGTGCTCTCTGCAGGCTTCCAGTGTGTCAGTGTGTCCTGAGGTGGAATTATGAAGACAAATATTTGAGTTTGGCTGAAACTGGAGTCTCTGATATGAAATTAACTCTGCGTAAATGCTCACTATGTAGGTTTTTTCCCCCTCAAAAATTGTCTCTTCCCCAAATATTTACTTTTATTTTAGTTTGTGTGCATTCCTCCTCCGTTCTTCAGGGTCTGAGGCGCTGGACTCTTAAAATAAGTGTTTGCTGAAATGTTCAGGAGTTGATTTGTGTTGTTAAAAAAAAAACCCTGTTTAATTAAGACAGAAAGGGAAGGGTGTTATCATAAATAACTTTTTGATATGGAGCAGCAGGGCTGTAGCTCTGCCACAGCCTTTCACTGAAAATTTAGCAGCCGTTCCACCCCTGTTTCTGTTGGGTTCCTCCCCTAAAATGATGCCCTGTTGAGAAAGAAGTTACTGGCGTTCATGAGATGCTCAAATAAATCTATTGTGCTGACAACATATCTAGTTACTAATACAATCTGCATTTAATTTTATGAGAAACAGGCATATTTGGTGGCGTTTGGGGGTATTAATATTTTTTTGTGACTAAGCTAGAGATCACACTGAATTTTTAAATGTTACCTTCTAATGGCCAGGGATTTGCTCTCCCCAGGCATGAGGGGATGCAGCAATGTTTCTGGTAGGCTCTGTATTTATTTGCTCGAGACACATGTTTATTCTAGCTAAAAATGAAGCTGTGGTAGGAGTAATGTGGTTTGCAGTGGTTATGTTTTCTTAAAGAGTGTCATTTTTTGGCTGATATGAATATGAAGGGAAAACAGTGAAGCACTGTGGAGTATTTTGGCTGGAGAGCACACTGTGGTGCCTACTGTGGTGCCTTTTTCACACGTTGTTTTAAAAAAATCTGGCTTAGCAGTTCTGAATGCTCTCACTAAAAAAGCTGGAAGCTCCAAGGCAGAGCCAGAGAAGCCCATGTGTGTGTGCAGGGATGCTCTGGGTCCTTTTACTGGAAATTGCACCTTGCATGCCATAATCACAGTGTCTTTGTCATATCCTGGCCCACACTTCTGCACACAGAGCAATGGTGTTCCCTGAGCTGCTTCAGGCTGCACAGGACAGCTCTAGGAAGGTTTGCTAAAGACACAAAATATTTTGGTTTGAGTGCTGTGCTGTTATGTCTTTTCTAATTCATCTCCAGCACATTCAAGTATTTCTTTTGTATTCCCCTAGATAAAGGGAATGCTGGGAATAGATGGAAAGAGGACAGGTTTAGATTAAGTATTAGGGAGAAGTTCTTCCCTGTGAGGGTGGGCAGGCCCTGGCACAGGGTGCCCAGAGAAGCTGTGGCTGCCCCAGCTCTGAAGTGTCCAAGGCCAGGTTGGATGGGGCTTGGAGTAACCTGGGCTAGTGGGAGGTGTCCCTGCCCATGGCATGGTGTTGGAACAAGATGAGCTTTAAGGTCCCTTCCAACCAAACCATTCCACAATTCTGTGATCCTTTAGGAATGTTATTGTGGGTGTTAACGTGCTGGGATCCACACTCCAGCGTCCCATGCTGGGACTGATGGGTGACTTCCACTGAAAACCTCAGGCCAGCTCCTCACTTGTTGAGGTTGCTCTTTTCTCAGTGACTGCTTCATACTCAAAGGCCACAGCTCTTCCAGAGCTGTGGTTTGATCACTCCACTAGACTGCACTAGATTGATGCTTTTTTGTGTTCTCCACGGTTGAGCTTCTGCCAAGCCAGTGGAGAGACAATTTATTCCTGAGTGTCCTGATGAAAAGCAAAGTAGCTGCGTACGCTCTCTCATTTCTCTGAATTTCAATCAGGTAATTTTTGTGCACAATTGTCCTGTTTCAGTAACTTATCAGGGAACATCAATTCAGTACGTTTCCATTTGCTGCGGTAATGGTGTATTAATTTAAAATAAGAGTAGTTGTTGGGGTTTTCTCTGCGTGTTTTATTCCTTCCCCAGTGAAACACAGGGATCTGAAGTGCTCCTTTCTGAACTGAACCACATAAATATTTGTGTTGCAGAGTCCTGAATGTTCTGGTGCTGACATCTCTGAATACAGATTAGAGTGGGGAGAAGATGAGGAATCTCTACAGCTCGCCTACAGCGGCACAGATACCTGCTTTGAAATAAGTGACTTGTCGGCAGCAGCGCATTATTGCTGCAGGCTACAGGTATGGCAGGGGCGAGGTGGTGCATGCATTGCAGTCTGAGATGGACACAGAGGTTCCTTCCACTGTGGTCTTATTTTTGTCATTAGTTACAAGCTCTAAGTCAGAAGGAATGCATCTTTAAGTAAAGCAGTCTGAGGCGTTACTTGAAAATTGCTCTTGCATTTTGTTACTTTGAGTGACTAACGCTTTTAGCAACCATCCTGCTCTCTGACACCAAAACAAGCTGATAATGTTTCAGAAAATTTAAATAAGAATCTTTTTTTTGTGGTACTGAGAGGTAAATAACATCTACCTCCCAGGGGCATATCGAAGATTCCCCTGGCTTAAATGATGAACTCCAACATCTGTTTCATTTATCAAGTAAAGCAAAGCTGAGTAGATTCCAGTGTATGAGAGGTGGTACCTGCCAGAAAGTGAGTTCTCATCATTGCCATTTTGTTGCTTGGATTTCTAAGATTGGGTCTCATACAGAGTTTCTGTATGATTTCTTTTTCTTTGATCTTCTTCTCTCCTATTATTTTCAGTAAAAAGTAGCAGTTAAAATATATTTTATGAATCTATATGGAAGTGAAAATACAGCCCTTCTCCTTTAGATCTACTGAAAAATAAATGGATGGTAAAGTAAGTGGGAGCGAAGTAAAAATATTTTTGCTCAAGATACTCTTCCACAGGATTTATTTTTGTGTGAAGGCAAAATACCACCACTAATCCAACCCAAAGTTCACATACCCACCCAGCTGGCAACATGTGGACCACCCAGGGTAATTCCTTTGATCAAGGGCAACATGTGTCCAAGAGTATTTCCTTCTTAGGTTTTTTTTTTTAACAGAACACTGAATTTTTTTTTTTGAAAGTATCACTGGAGGGGAAGGCAAAGTGAGGGGAGCATGTGTGAGTGACTGGGAGGTGTGAGCCAGAAAGTGCCTCTTGTTTCTGTAAGAGGGAAAGCATTCAGCTGGGCAGGGAGCAGACTGTGGCCCCACTGCTGTGGGGAGCCCAAGGAAACTTTTATGTTAAACATGGAAACAGCCAGCTCTGTGGCATCTTTGATTTCAGGCGGGCATTCATTTTAAACTACCTGCCACAAAAATGTTGCACAAATCTACTGAGGTTTTTTTAACACAGCCAGTATAATTTAATCCATAGGAAGAAGTGAAGGGAAATTATATGCACAGTTGCACTAAGACATTTTACTGAAGTCCATCAGGAACCCTGGTATTACTTTCTAGAGAGCTTCATCCTCTGGATCTGGTCGGTGTATTATACAGAGGAGAATTGGTTACAAGATACACTGGTATCTTTAAAAAATTCCACACAAAAACCCTCACAAAGTACAACAGACCAAAAAGGAAAGTTAAATGGCTTTAGAAATTTTAGTCTATTTTTTTAAAAAAGGAGAGAATAAAAACTGGTCTTCTTATCTGTTAGCAGATCTAGCAGAAAAATCATTCTTCTACTTTTTCAAAATAAAGATGCCCCAAACCACATTTACTCTGCCTGCTAATAAACACACAGTATTGCTACCTCAATCTACAGTAACTCAATAAAAGAGAGAATTGAGGAGTCAGGCATATCTAACTGCAGGGCAGACAATTGTCTTTACTGTTGCTCAACTTTTTTCCTGTAATGAATATTCCTGAAGACAATTGTGGCTTCTGCAGAGGGAAGTGTTGTGTCATTTGGGGGTGGCAGGGGAAAGCATCTAGGCAGCACAGAACATGAGATTCCCATCAGTTATGTTGATGAGGTTGTCCAATAAAGCAGTTAAAAAGCACCGCTGACAATAAATTGCTTGGAGCAAGTACAGATTGCCAAACACTGGTTTAGAGGCAAGACAAATCATATCAGTGGCAGAGCACAAAACAAGGCTCACTTTTAACAGCTCCAGGAGCGCTTCACTAAATAGAAGATTTCCCCAGAGCAGGATTTGTTTTGAAGGGCTTTTTAAAGGCTGACAAATCTAACTTTATTATCTCTTCCTTCAATTGAACAAAACGCCTCCTGGAAAAACAGAGCACAGCTTTGTGTTTGTATTATGCACAGCAGAAATAACTTATTCACTGCAATTAAGCATAGGTAAGAAATCAAGCAGTTGTTTGACATGTCCTTTCATTGCCATCACAGTCCTACTGGCAACATTGTAAGCCTGGGTTTTTGAATTAATTGTAATCCGATAGGAGACTCTGGGCTAACTTTTCCAAACGTCAATCAAGTGTGGATGGTGGAGGGTGCTGGGCAGTGTCAAAGCTGTTTTTGAAGATCTCTGCCTTGTGGACTTCCCATAGCTCCCCCTGTACCATAATATGTTCCAGGTTCTCTCCATACCTTGTGTGCTGGCAAGATGCTGGGCTGTGTCAGGAGGACCTCCTGGATCAGGTCCCATTACATGCCATTCATGAGAACCTGGAATGCTGCACCCAGTGCTGCTCCAGGCAGAGGTCAAAATAGAGGTGTTCAGATGAGATATGAAGAAAAATGTTATCACTGTGCAGGCACTTAAGGATTGTAACAGTGGTCGGGGAGGGGGCTGTGCAATCTCCATCAGTGTGCTTTTTCAAGAGCCAACTGGACAAAAACCTGAGCAACCTGGTCTACATTGAGTTCGACCCTGCTTAGAGTAGCATGTTGGGCTAAATGTGTCCCATGGTCCCTACCAGCCTGGGTGGTCCTGTGATTGTGATAATCCTGTGCAGTCATTTCCTAGGCTGTTCCACCTCATTGTGTACAGCATTTGCCACTGGTTGAGCATCAGCTGACAAAACCCCAGGTCTGTACAACTGTGCAGTGTTGAGCTTGCAAAGACAACAGCCTCTGGAATTCGTGAGCAGAAGCAGGCCAGGGTCTGGAACTTGGTTTCTCTTGGGATCCTGGATCTCTGAATTCAGATGGGAAACTTGATAATTGCTTGCTCTCCTCTCTCAGTAAAGATACTGAGTAAGATACTGAGCTGTGTGATTCAGTGGTGATTTGCTGGTGAGTTGTGACTTTTCCACCTTAATGATTCTGTGATTCTGGGGGAATGCGAGTCGTGGCTTAATGTCATGCTGAGTTCCTGTATTCTTGTATCAGAAACTCTTCTTAGCTGTCCATTTTCTGGGTTAGGAACCAAGATAGTTCTCAACAAGCCAAATACTACCTATTTCTAGGGATACTCTGCTTGCGTTGAACCTTCAGTGTGGTGGGGATTTTGTACAAAGTGGCTCAACAATTTTGGGTAGCCAGTGTGCTGAGCAACCTGATGTCACCGGTCACTGACACCATGACTATGACATTTTCCCTTACTAACCAAAGTTTCCCACTGATCAAAAGGTTACAGTTGTTTAAATAAATATCTGTTACAGAAAAGAGAAATATTCTGCAATTTTTCTGAGACACTCCTGAGTGACAAGGGGAGATTTTAATTCCCTAGTATAGGCAGTGGTATGAGTCATGCTGTAGGGGAGAAGCCAGCAGTGCATATCCCCCGAAGAATTCATGCAGCTCTTCCAGGCTGCACAGTTCACCATTATGAACTTGATACACATGTCAGAGAGAAGAGTTATGGTGTAAATATGTTCTGTTTTGGCACGCAGGCCATTAACCAGGCTGGAGCCGGGCCCTACAGCGAGCTGGTGACCTGCAGAATCCCCGCGTCCGTGCCTGACCCCGTGGCCGTGCTCTCCGTGCTGGAGGACGAGCAGGTGGACACCTCTGAGCTCTCCCCCTCTGTGTGCCTTGTACTGACCTGGGAGGAGCCGTGCAACAACGGGGCCGAGATCACCTCCTACAACATCGACCTGGGGGACAGCAGCATTCCCGTGGGAAAGGTGACGAGCTACGTCCTTGGGGATCTGCTTCCCGAAACCTCCTACCGGTGAGTACAGCTGTGGGGGGAGATCCCACAGCTGGATTTTAGGAAGTGCTGAGGGCATGAAATAGGGCTTGAAAATATGCAAACCAGCAACCCCAACAGCCAAGCTGGGGGAGCACAGAAATCTCCTGTAATTCCTTTATGGAATGAATTGTGGTAGTTTGTGCTCAAATACTGTTTTCTCCCACCCTTTTTTTCCTCTTTCTCCTCTCCTTGCATTATCTCTGACCTCTCCTTCTTTTTAAGTTGCTCTGCTAAGGTAAGGTTACACTGGTAATAATAAATTTATAAATAATAAGTATTTTTTTTTTAATGAGAAATAACTTGAATTAGAATGTGACATCTCATGCTTTTTTCAGCTGCTTGGCACTGTTATTCCAGGGGTTTAAATTATTAACTGTATTGATCCCTGTGGAGGCTTAGCAATTTGCACAAAATAAACTTTATTTGTATAGCTACAGCTATTTTTTTCTCTCTAGTATATGAAGATTAATTAAAAGATAATCTGAAATTAAAACCAATTTCTTTATATTGCTTCAGAGTCTAAATTGCTAAGTGATGTTGGCAAAATTTTATTATTTTAATGTTCAGGCTTATATGTTTTCTCCCTAATTGCTAATTAAAGAAGAAAAATGGCTCCATGCAGGCAGTGAACAGCAATATAGCAGAAAATGTGACAAAAAAAATTCTATTTTAAGTGCTGTTCTAATAAAGACCGAAATCTGATCACACAGTTAGAAAATTAGACATGGCCCAGACCTTTCGTAACATTTTTCTTTTACGTTCAAGGTCACAATCCTACAGGTCTTGTAGCATTTCAGTGAAAAGTTCATAATTCAGATTTTATTCTGCAGCTGAAAAAGGGAACTCCTTGTAGCAAGGATACAAATACACACACTAGAAGTCATTTAATAAGTGAGATACGTAGATTTCTTTCTCACAAATGATTCATATAAAGTTGAAGAGTTTGTCTCTTGGTTGACCACCCAGCTGTGGAACTGCACCATCTTTGGGCAGTCTCCTACTCCTTGGTTTCTCCTGATGTGTTTGTTCAACCAAGAGTCAAAACAGCTGAAATGGGAACTTTGAGCTACTCAGTCAAGACAACCAGAATGAACCATTTGAGTTCTTCACCAAAGTCTTTCTTCAGTCTCTTTTTAGCTGGTTCTTGGCTGTCAACAGCTTTCTTTAGGAAAGTGTCATTGTCTTCAAAGCCTGGAAATGGAGATTAGAAGTATCTTCTCTTTTTTTAGCATTCTTTTTTCATTATTTTGTAAAAAGCACCGTATTCAATCACATTATTTCAGTCAGGGAGTCTGCCTATCTCTGATCCAAATGAAACAGCTGAAGCCACAAGCATTAACTGCAACTGTTCTAAATATTACCAAAAAACCCATTGTGAAGAGCACAAACCAGTGGGTGACTGATTAGAAATAATAATACAGGGAAGCTCTTTGCTTGACTAAAACAAGAGAAAAAAAACCCAAATCTTGCATCTCATACCTGTCAGGGAAGACAAGTGACTGCAGGTGGGTTGCAAATGCACCTCATCTATAGTTTGAAGTATTTTTCTGCTAATCAAAAATAGATATGTAAAAGTGTTTTTGTTGTTGATCATGAACTCACTGGCATTTCTTCCTCAAGCATATCTTGACACCAGTCTTTGATCCATGACCATCTGTGCCCTGCTAAATGTGCCTGTAAGAAACAAGTTTATCAGGCTGAAAGGTGGTGGGTTTTTGCCCTCCCTGGTCTAATCAGAAGAATGTTTCAGAATGTCACTGATCTCATCCTCTAAATTTCTTCACTGATGGTTTTTCTTACTGTGTCAACTTTGCATAACACAATTAGCTTTTCTCCTTCTCAAGTGTTTATTCCCTGCTGTGTTTAAAAGCAGTGAATGTGTTTTTCCTAGGCTAAACAAGCCAAGTACTCCTGGGTTTCAGACTCTGAACTCTCTTGCCAAAGTTTCATCAGAATTTGAAGTAAATCAGCAAAGGATTTAAATATTTTAATTGCATTGGAATTCCACTGTCCATGTTTTTTGGTTGTGGGAACCCAAACTTGAAGGGAAATCTTGGTTATTATGAATCCGCCAAGTCCAAAATTGGAAAGGAACATAGTTTTGGATAGCAGGGTGATTCTAACAGCCTGTGTCTGTGTGTGTCCACCCCATTGAACCTGAGTTTGGGTCTGGCATTGCTTTGCTGCTTCCATCTTCTGTGTGGGAATGGCCATACAGGAGCAGCCCAGAGCACACCAAGCAGACTCCAGGCTCATGGCAGAGGTGGGCTTAAAGCTCACAAGTTGAATGGTTTATGTGTCTTAGTAGCAAACCCGGCAAGCATCCCATAATAAGGTTTACATGCCAAAATACGTGTAAGGCAGGAGGGACTGGGCTGTGCCTCTGTCACACTGCTGATGACCATCCTAGGGCTGATCCAAGAGGACTTGTCCAGCATCAGGCACAGCCCAGCTCTCCTGCTTGCAAAAAGCAGATGCCTCCCAAAGCACTGTGTAAACTTCCTGACTGGTGAGCAGCTGCAGAAATATGTCTGAGTTCTGCAGTCTTTCTGGTTTATTGACATAGCCAGTGAAGTTCTGGAAACTCAGATTATAGGGTAATATACTTGGACTGGTTTTTCTTGAGCTGATGTAACTAGAAGTGAGTTAATAAATATTCCACAATAAATAAGTATTCAACAGTCATACCAATTTTCTGTTACACTCTGTTCCCAAGCTTCACTCAAAGCATTCCATAGATAATTGTGCTCTGCACTTGAGATATGTCACTGTGAAACAACTTCCAATTTTTAAGAATGCTTAGTTTCTTCTGAAGTTACACAGTGTACAGAAATATATAGTAGCACTATTAAATTTTAATAGCAATGCTTAATTTTAATTTGGTTTAAGAATAAAAATTCTAAACATTTTTAATTTTTAAACCACATCAAGGAGCAGATCATCCAAGATGAAGAGAGAAGAATGCACATGGATGCTCAAATTAGCAATGTTTAACTGGGTTATAAAACAACATATGCTTCAGAGTGTAAAACTAAGTCGTGTTCCAGCCCCAGGAGAGCAGAGTCTGGGTGGGGATCTGTGGGGCTGTGTGTGGTTGTTCTCCATCATGGCCAGGCTGCTGCTGATGAGCTGCTTCCCCTCCCTTTGCAAGTCCATGGCATTTTGACTCCCACAGGTTTCCACAGGCACGTGTATTGCAACTGGTGCCAGTCCACTTATGGGAACTAGGAAATCAAAGTCTTCTCATGTCAGACTCTAAAATTAATTCAAAAGTTGATTTTTCAGTTGGTTGGAATACTATACAAAGGATTTTGTAACCAATCTGAAAATAGCATCCTGTTTAGTGTGTTTGTTTTCCTGGGTCAAGAATCTTATAAGAGAGAATGGTCTGTTTAAGATCATTTAATGGTTTCTAAATTTGCCTAGTCTGATTTATATTTTTTTTTCTTAATGCTTAAAAGTTGCAGTGGGAAAGTGTAAAAATGAATACAAATATTATTGGTCCAGGGTCTGAAGTACTGGGCACTATTCCTAAATATAGTCTTACATTTTCAAGAAACTTGTTTTCAAATTGTCGTTGTCAGATTGTTAAATCATCTTTCCAAGAGGGCGGTTGGGGTATTTTCACTCAGAAAGCATTAGTGAAAAAGTTGAAAGGAATTCAGGAAGTGGTTTTATTGCAAATACTTCTACATGTCTATACAGTACTTGAAAATAAAGAGTTGATTTTTCCCAGTATCAGTTCTGTAATCAGTCATTGGTTGCCACTTAATTGTGGCAGTTCTCTTGTCCATCCTGGCTGTGCCAGCCAGCTGGAAGAGCCCAGGGTTGCTGGGGCAGGGATGTGAGAAGGCACCTGAGCTGGAGCAGAGATGGTGCAGTGCAAGGTGTTCTCCCACCACCATCTGCTCTCCCCCCTTCTCCACATGGTCCTCCTTTCTCCCATTCTTTTTCCCTTCTTCCTTCTCCCCATCCCTGTGGACATTTGCAAGGCCTGATATCCATTGAGGAGATGCTGCTGTGGTTCAGAGGGAGGTGAGAGCTGGGCTTGGCTTGCACAGAAAGCCAGAATTAGTTGTTTGTGTGTGTCTGTGGAAGCTGAGGCCCTGGGAACGATAGTGGCAATTTACAG
Source organism: Dendrocincla fuliginosa (assembly GCA_035047845.1). NCBI lineage: Eukaryota > Metazoa > Chordata > Aves > Passeriformes > Dendrocolaptidae > Dendrocincla > Dendrocincla fuliginosa. The sequence continues at coordinate 4,641,488 of JAWWMO010000011.1, forward strand.
AGCTTTATGGTGGTGCAGTCAGCAGAAAAGAGCAGGCACATCAGCCATGCTAGAGTCACATAAATCAATTCTTCCTTTCCCAGTATCATCGTTCATTTGGAAAGATGCCTGTCTTTATTTTAAGGCTTAAAGAGTTTCCATCAGTCTTACTGTGCTCCACAGCTGGAAGGAGGGGGTGTGTGGGCATATTTGTGGTTCAGAAGGGAAGCAAGAACACTGTGCAGCAGAGGAAAGCAGCAACAAAAGAGAGAAGTGGAAAAGACACATCTTTACCTTATGCAAATACCTGGCTAAAGGTATTGTATGTGTTCGTGCACATTTGTCGACTTCTGCTTAAGAAATGTGATATTTGAGAGATTCATTTCAGTCCCTGCCTGTTTTTGGGTGTGGTAGCTGCCCTTTGGAAATGAGCTGAAGTTTATGATGCTTGAGCACAGGAGAGGCTTTGTTGTTACTGGGACTTTAAATGGTACCAAATAAAACAAAGCAAAAAAAGTCTTTGTACTCTAGAGCGTGTTGCTGTAATCAATCTACAAAATAAGTGGTAGCATTTGGTAATAATGTACCTGTTTATGTTCATATGCTCATGGATAGCTTGCCAGAACCCAGTGAAAATTCAGGCAGTTTTCACATTATTTTTGTTACTGTAAAGACCATTAAATATTGATATAATGACTCTTTGATCTAAAGCAAACCAATAACGTAACATGAAATAAGATCAATGCCTGTATTAATCACGCTTCTTCAGATAATAGAAGAACCTTTTGTTCTTTTTATTTCCAATGCCTGTATCCAGCAGTGGAAGAGAAGGCTCCCAGTAGCCATCCACCCTTTGGAAGGAAGGGAGTGAAATCACTGTTGTATCATGTTGCAAGGTGCTAGGGATGCATTTCCTGAAGCCTAAAGGAAGGTTAAAAGGAAAATGCAGGTCCACACCAAGCCATACATTACTCCTGTTAATGGCTGGGTCAATAAAGCAAAGGTTTAACTACACATCTGCACGACTGTGTAAACACACTGCATTCTTACAGTGTGCAATTGCAATGTTTATTAATAACTTAACCCATTTTTTTCCTTGAAATTGCAGGAAATATAGCTTGAGGGATTATTTTTTTAAAGAGGGTTTTTCCCTATCCCTTTAATTCTACGTATTCTTTTTCTAATAGTAGAGCTGAAAACTTGCTGTTCAAAGCAAAGTAATATTTCATATGTTGTTTATATGCATTTACATCGCTTTATGTCCTTCAGTCAAAGTAAGTAGCTCTGCCAAGCAAAGACAGTTCCATTTGTCACCTGCTGTTGTGAGGGCATGCCTGGTTCTGCTCTTCTTCCTCCCCCTACCACCTTCCCCAGGGACTTCTGGCTTCCTGGTGGCTGATAGTTATGAGAAGCAACACTCCTTGTAGACAGTCTTTTCCCATGAGAAAAATACAAGGTTGCTGTGCACAGGATTTCCAAAGTAAATGGCATCTGTCCAGCTATCTAAACTAGGCTGAACTGTCTTTTAAAAGACACAGTAATTAGCGTGCTCTGTCCTGTCTTCTCTTACTATCACTTTGATTTAACAAACTTTTGAAACCCTTCAGGCCCGTCTGTTCCAGTATTTCTATTTACAGAAGCCTCCAAGCTGTTTGGAAATGTGTATTTCTCATTCTTGTTATGGTTCTGTTGATGTTACATAAAGACTGCTGCTGCTCCTCACTCATCCCTATAAACAGATTCTCAGTGTACAAATTACTAAACTAAGGTGCAGACAGGTAAGAGAAAATGACAAAGCAGAAAACAGGAGTCATTATCTTAAGAAAGAAAGGGAATTTAGGAGACTGGCTCAGTCTGACAAATATTTCCAAATGAAGCCTCTGTGACCAGGCAGGTGGTCTACTTTTCTTCTGCATGTCCTTAATATGACTCAAATGGCTTGAGGGCTTTTGTGCATCTTGTGAGAGCAACTTGAGTCCAGCTTTTATTTGATCTAATAGATAGTTCACTGACAGTAATATTTCTGCAGTTTGTGTAGGAGTGTAGGAGGGTTGTGGGCTTAACCTTCTCCATTAGCTCTTCCCAGTAGTTTCCTGTACTTAAATAGTGTGCTTTGTGAGACACTGCACTGCTCTTTGGCCTTCAGGGATGTTTGCCAGTGTGGAGTTGGATTTCATGGCAGTGGCACCAGTGCTTTCACTGAATGATTTCACCTAAATTAGTCCATGATCTTTGTTAGACAACCACAAAACACTTCTGCGTTGTTTATTCATGGTTACACACTTTGTATTTCCCTGGTTGCACTTGTTCCTGTGCTGCTGTCCCTTGTTCATGTGGCTGAAGGGACTGTCACCAGGTCCTGAGGTTGCCAACCCAGATTTCCCCCCTCTGCCTTACTGCGTTTCTTGCCATCTTCACTGCAGCTCTTGCCACGTAAACAGGATGATACTGGTTGTGTTTGCAGATCCTTCCAGTTTGCCAAGGCTCTCTCGTTTCTTAAGGCATTTTTACATCAAGTACCTTGTGAAAGCGCTTTACTTAACATTTATCTTTTTGCTGTGTTTTAGGATCAGGATCCAGGCTGTCAATGAAATTGGAGCTGGACCTTTTAGCCACTTTATTAAAGCAAAAACCAGGCCTTTACCACCCTTACCTCCACGGTTGGAGTGTGCTGCAGCAGGGCCCCAGAGCCTGAAGCTGAAGTGGGGAGACAGCAGCTCCAAGCTTCACATTACTGATGACATGGTCTATATCTTGCAGATAGAAGACAGAAATAAAAGGTAAGAGATGTGAATCTTTTCCTTGTCTTAATGAAAAAGAATTCTGGTTCATCATAATGCAGGTGTGACCCATGGCAAGAAAAATGGTGTTTTCTTGATTACTTCATAGTTACAAATATATACAAAATACTGTTTTAGTAGGGGTTCTGTGCCTGTAGTCTGACCAAACAAAGCTGTAAATGTCATGGAATCATTGGGGTTGGAGAAGACCTCTAAGATCATTGAGTCCAACCCTTAACCTAACACTGCCAGGTCCAACCAAAATCAGTTCTGTACTGTTGAAATTTTAGCAAAACCCTGGCTCTTCTGCCAGTGAAAGGTAATACCAGGTTTTATGGCCACAGTACTTTACTTTTTGCAATATACAAAACAAAGATATTGCACTCAGCCTGCTGTGGGTATTCATAAAATAAAGGGTTACAAATCCAAGGTCTAGGAAAGACAAAACTGAGCAGAACAAGCGTTTTTGGGCAATGTGATGGTCAGGATTTTATAGCTGTGATATTTTGGAGCATTAGAAAATATGAGCTTGGCATTGACTTGGTAGCTACACAATAATTTTGGAGGAAGGTGTGCAAGAAACACAAAAATCTGTGTTTAAAATGAACATGCTAAGCAAAAACTCTTTTCCCATGCAAACTCTGTATTGGAAGATTTGATAATGTATCTCCAAAGTTGGGATGAGATATATTCAGTTAAAAAAGGGAAGGAAAGAAAGATAATATGCAAGTATTGCCTAACAGTCTGAGCTTTTCAATGAATAAATATCATAGATGGCTCATAATTTACTTAGAAACACTGTCAGCTACTTCAATTAGGTAAAATAACTGACTTATCAAGTAGATAATCTTTAGATACCTTCAGTACGGATCATAATTTGATGTAAATGAGCACAATTCCTTTCATTTAAATAGAACTGTGCTGAGTTTGTGCCAGCTGAAGATCTGGCCAAAACCCCTAATTTTAAGTAATAAAACCACTATGAATAATGCCTCAATACCTCCCAGTACCTCAGCTATACTGAAGCAGAGAGGGTTCAGGCTCCCCTGTATTAATACTGAGAGGTGTGCAATGGGCTGTAAATGCCCATTTAAAATTGTGACAGGTAAAATCATTTTTCTCAGAGTTCAGTGATGCTTGGCAGGAGCCCATCACCTGCAGCAGGGTGGGATCACTCAGTTGGACACATCCAGCTGCTTTGCTTTGCTTTTATGTAGCACTGCAGGTAGGATGGTGAAGAACTGTAAATTGTTTGAAACCTGTTTCTGCTTCGGAGAAAATACTGTTTCCTTGTAAGAATAAAATATGTTATCTGGCAGCTTTTTTCTCTTTTGCTCTTGCACAAGGCTCTAGTAAGAGCCTTTGCTTTTGCACCAGCTTTTCTTTCCTATTGCAAATGGTCTCTTAAGAGCTGTTAATTAGGAGGAATTTGAACTTGATACTCTGCTAGGTCCTTTTGGCTTTTAATTTGGCTTATAGCCCACGTGAGCTCCCAGAGGTGCAAACTGCTCATGTACATTGTGCTGTCTCCTCCTGCTGGAACAGAGTCCTTGTGTGAAATGGCTTCCTCTGGTGGTTGGGTTTGCAGCAATTAGCTCAGGTAATTCCTGGGGCTGATGAGGTGCATCCCAGCGTGGGCACAGCAGAGGAGTGGGATGGGTGCACTGTTGTGTTGGAGAACAGCTGGGGCTGGCAGTAAGATCTATTTATTTGTTCCCTGTGTGACAGTCCCTTTTTGTTGGCCATTGTGTGCATTGATCACAGTGAGAGATGCATCTGAAAGGATGCAGAGCGCAGTTTTGTGCATTTGGGAGAGCTGTCATTCCTAATGAGCAGAGAATGAGAGCCCACAGATGAATTGGTAGGAGCAGCAGTTAATTACAGAGGTAGGAGTCCTCTCTGAGTTCAAATAAACCCAGTTGTGACTGAGGGGTTGCTCACTCGTGTGTATGCTTGTGGAAAGCACTGGAATATGGTTCTTTGAGCATCACTGGCCTCTCTAGTTGTACAGGCTAATGCCAGTAAGTTGTGGATATCTAAGGGAATAATTAAATAGAATATTTTAGTTGGAAGGGACTTAAAATCATCCAGTCCAACTGCCTGGACAATTCAGGGCTGGACAAGTTAGAGTGTGTATTTAAGGACCTTATCCAAACACCTCTGGAACAATGACAGGCCTGAGCATCAACACTCCTCTAGGAAGCCAGTGTCTGGTGAAAAATGACACAGAATAAATGATCTAGAAGGATGTTTCAGAGCCTTTTAGGAGATGAGAGATGGTACTTGACTCCATGTTGTAAACATGGGTAAATCAAAATTGAGCTCTGTCATATCCTTGGTCTTTCAGAGGATGTTGTTACTGTATCCCCTGAGACACCCGAAATGACTGATAACAGCTTTATATTGAAATCCCTCCACTCAATGTTACCATTGTCCCTTCTTTGGTTTACAGTAGACATTGGCTTTAAAATGCCATTGAAGCATTTTCACAAACAGAAAGGTGAGCAAATTCTTCTTAAGAAAGTAAATCATCAGTAAGTCCCATTCTGGCCTTTTGGAAAAGATTCAGCTCTGGTTTTATGTAATGGTAGTCAGCCAGTGCTCTTCAACGTGTCCTGGTCATTAAGAATTGTTTTTAACTTTCCTGTACTGTAATGAGGTGTAACAGGCCAGTTGTTGGAGACCAAATGTTTCATTGATTGCAAGACCCATGAAGCAAAATACTTGGAAATCTTCTGCCACTGATTAATGTAAGGGCTTGAAAAGGTGTGCACATCAGAAATGTGCCTGCGTTAGCTCTCGTTAGCTCTTCAGTGGGTGACATTTGGGAAGATCAGATCAGCATCACTTGTCCTTTCAATTATGTGTAGCATTGAGTAGAAATGAAGAAAAATCTGTTTCTGGAAAGCTCAGTACATGGGAACGTTAGTTGAGAGTTAAGTGACCTTTTATGTAAAGAGAACTCTGAAATTCCTTTCTTTTTTAAATAAACTCCAGTTGTGACTTCATTTCCTAATTGTGATAATGTCAAGAAAATCATGTAAATCAAATTTCTCTGTTTTCCAGAATCCTATGGATTTTTCCTCACTGGGGAACAAAGGAACCTAATTAATGTTTTTTGGTTTTTACTTCCTTAGTGGAAGTTAGTCTTTAGTTGTTCCTACTAGTAATTATGCCTCTCAGTGTCTTAAAATGCTTACAATATCCCATTTGAAAGCAGGTACATTATTCATGGGTCATTTATCAGTTGCTTGTGTGGGGTTTTTTAGGCAATTGTATGTTGCAGTTGAGGTAAATTCTGTGATTTTTATGTGTGTACAGAATCTGAACAAAAATATATATAATTACATTTTAAGGGAGGGTCAGTGGGAAGATTGGCTAAGAAGCAACCTAAACATATTTATCATTGAAGGGTCCTTGATAATTCTCCCCAACTTTCATAGTCTTCACCCAGTGGTATTGGAAACCTTTTCTTCCCAAGCATGTTGAATTTTTTTATAGGGGAATAAACTGTTTCCCCTCCTGCCAGCACAATTTCTGTGAGCTGGTTATCCCTTCAAAAAATACAGCAAAGAGCAGGGAATGCAAAAATGAACTGTAGACCATCTGTCACAGTGTCCAATGCAGCTTCCCTGGCTGGAGAAGTGGAATATCAGCTCAGATGGTCTGGTCTAAGTGATAGTGCCAGGTACAGTTCCCACGTGTTGTAAAGTGGTTGAACGTATGAGCCTTGACATGTATGTTTGCTCTGCATTAATGTCAAGGGAGGTGGAATGGAAACACAGGGAGATCAGTTGCTAAACGTGCTCCCCTTGCCCTAATGACTGGCACAATCATTCTCTGGTTACTGCCAGTTTCAAGCAGTCTAATTAAAAAATTGTTTATACCCATGATTTGATCAAGACAATTTACACCCCTTTTAGCAGCAATTACTGATATGTTTCAGTCCTACTGGCTTGTGAAATTCGATTAAAATACAAAATTAGAGAAGTTAACCTATCCTTGCAAAAACCTGCAGGAGAAACCATTTTCATATAGGGTAAAACAGTGATAAAAGGAAATTAAGAATGAGCACCAAGACAAATGTCATGCTACAGTTTACTCTGCAAGCCTGGGTGGATAGAAAGTTAACATTCACAAAAGTGCTCCAGGTGGCCTGTCCTCATCCTGCTGCATTGGGTGGGTCACTATTGCTAGTGACAGTAATAATATTGATATTAAGGGCATTCTGATCCTATACTTGGGGCTGTGCAATAAAGGCTGTGCAAATGAAAAAGAAGAGGGAGAACCTGTTCCAGGAGTAAAATGGTTAATTTGTTATTGCATTTCAACTTTTTTCCTAGAAACAGGAGTTAACTAACATTTTTAGAAGATATGAATTAACTGTGTATGTGTGTCACCTTCTGAGACAAAGTGAAGTGTGAGAAAACCATGTTAAATGTTTGGGATGGGATTTTTCAGCTGTTAGGAATGTAGTAAGACACAGAATTAGATGCTATTTCATAAGCATTTTCAAAGAATCTCTGGTTTTGGGGAAAAATAAAGTTTTCTCTTGCAGTTTGATCTGTGTACATCTGCAGGTACTTCAGACTTTGTGGAAAACTGAATGTTCCAGACAGCAGATCACAAATAAGAGCAGCATCTAGACCCAAGATTGGCACTGTAACAAAAGCAATTTTCTGCACATTTGTAACAGCCTCATAAGAAAAATAATGCTTTACTTAGAGGAATACCTATTTAATCTCTGAAGTGGTGATTGCAGTTCAGCTTAGTGCTACAGGATCACATTGGCCACTTTTTCAAGCTGGTGTTGGTAAATTAGAGACTGAGCTTGGCTTCCCTCACGAGCTCTGCCCAAACAGATTACTGAGGTTGTCACGTCAGTAGCTGTGAACACAATGTGCTGACTGAGTTTCATTTTAGGGTCCATAAACACTGTTAGTTGCTGCCATACTGGGAAAGTGGATGTAATGCTGCACAAGGAAGATAAACACGTGTAGGGCTGTAAGAACATTAGTTTGCTACTGCTGAACTGTGTTCTCTTGGGTTTAGCTTTAGGTCCACTCTTATTTATATCTGCTGTTGCTTATTAACACGTTGCTATTGCAAGCAAGGTGTTGGTAGCTGCTTCTTCCTGAATGTGTGGTTTCAACAGGATGCTCCCCCTAATATCTCCCAGATCTGTCATTCAGATGCTGTTAATTCCCATTTAAGTTGTCCTTCCTGTCTATTCCTTGGCCCCAGATGTGGCTGCACACAGGAATCATGTGTCAGGCATTTTGCTGATCTGTCTTCCATTCCTTCTGAATGTGCCCAGATGCTTCTTGCAAAAAAATGATTTTTCTTGCTATGCAGGAGCTTCTGTAGACTGAAATACTTCCATTCTCAATAATTCCAGACATCTGACAAGTGACTGTCTGTTGTAAATGTGGGTTACAAACTCAAATTCAGCACCAGATGAAAGGTGATCTAGTAGAAACAAGCTAAAAATCAATTTTTGGCTGCAAGTACCCTTTGTCTAGCCTGCAGATGTGCCAGATAATTCAGTGAAGAAAACCAAACCCTTCCCATCTGACTGTTATCAGTTCTCTTTTTCCGTTCTCCACTTAGTTTTGCTTTTTTAAGCATAAGGAAGGAAATGTTTTCTCTTTCACTGGGTCCTGTTACTATTATTATTCCCAGAAACAAAAATCATATTGACAGTGGTGAGCATTCAATATTAAGACAGATTATATGTAATAAAGGTATTTTCTAGAAAGCAAATCTTCAGGTCAAAGGGGCCGCACTGTCTGTTTGGTCCACACCTCAGCTTAGGACTGGAAACCAGGGTTGGGAGAGGTTGTGGGAGCACAAAACTCTTGAGGGGAGCTCTTGCCGTGTGTTTGCCTTCCCTCAGCATCTGTCTGCTAAAGGAGATCCCAAAGAGTGGCTTGGAAAGGTGCCCCAAAGCTGAAAAGATAGATCAGCCTGGTGCTGGTTATGGGAGCAGTGATGGATGTGGGGATGCTGCAGATGTGAAGCTTTTCTCTTTGAGTTGAATGTTTTAAAATACAGCAGCAGAAATGAAAAAAATTGTGCATGGACTTTACTCCTGTTATCTCTGAATTAGATGGGTTGTGTTTGAAGCTTTGCTTTCCTTGGTGCCACCTGTAGTACAGAGAGATGCTGGTGGGGAGAGAAAATCACAGAAATCAGTGAGTATTTGATAAAGTTTTTTAACCAAATCAGAGGAATAGTCTAGGAAAGCAGGTGGGGGCTGTAAATGAGCAGATAACTCAGTGTTGCATTAGTAATATTAAAAGAGATGTTGGCTGGTGAAATGCTTGTACTTTAGTTTCTAATTAGGCAGTTTCCCTTGTATGCTGATGTAAAGCCTCTTGTCACCGGGTTGGACTGTATTAATAATTTCTCTCCAGCCAAAATTGTGGCAGATGGCCACATTTTTTGGGAGGCAGTAACAGAACCCATTCAGATGGCTATTTCAGCCTTTGTACCTCAGCTCAAGATTGACATCTTATTTAGTGCTGTATGGTAGAACTGCTTTCAAATTAAATTCTTGTAAGAACCAATGGGTTACCAGAATATAAACAAACCCCAAGAGTTTGAAAGGGAACCTGCTGATTAAAATGTGCTGGGAACTAATGAGCAGAGGTAGAGCGAGTACATTCATATTCTTCTGCACAACTGGAAGTGACTAAAGTGGAGGAAACAAAATAGCTGCAACATGTAAAACATTTCCAAGAAGATCTTCACTGCGAATAAAAAGGTATTGATGAAAAACTAACAGCAGTGGTGTCTCCCTAACAATCGTTGTAGGACATCATGTTCTCTCTGCTGTGAGCAGGTCAATGAATAATCCATGACCAATGTGAGAATGTCTGGGGAGGGAGAACTGGGATCAGTCGAGGGCGATGTGGGAGAAGTAGCCTCTGGAGAGTGTCTCCATGCCTGGAGAAAGTGGCTTTCTTTTCAATATCCACAGTTAATTTAGTGGAGAGAAGAGGCAACACCACAGCATGGGAAATTAGAATAATTCAGATTTAATCATGGAGGGTGCAAACTTTAAAAAACACAAACCCAAAAAACAGCTGCACTGAGAATGCCATTAACCCATGGAGGCAGGGTGCTTTCAAAGGAAGGGTGCCAGTTAAGGTATGTGGCACTCTGTCTTTTAAATTCAGCTGGGCAAACCAGTGAGAGGGAGATAAGAGAACATGGGAGCTTTTCCATACACAGGTTAAGTCAACTTTTAAATGGATAAAACCCCTGGCAAACAAGCTCAAAGCTGACGTGTTCTTAAGACAGTGTATGGAACAAGATGTGAAAGCACAAGTGAACAATGTCAGGCTTTAAATGTCATGTTTAAATGTGCTTTTTAAATTAGATTTTGATTTAAATCTAAATCCTTCGATTTTAAAAATGAAATTGCAATAATATGAAGAAATTGTCTTACTTTAGATAACTTTTAATGTATGCAGACATCAGAGTAGCAATGTGCAGCAACACCAATTGACTCAACAAGTTCCTTGTGGTCCTTCAGCAGAAAGCCCAGGAGAGTAAAAAAAGATGGCAGGATATGTTGCTTCAAATCTATAGCCACCTACATCAATTAACTACACTGTTTTCAAAAATAGCAGAAATAAACCTGGAGGATTATGAAGTACCTGCGTCAGATATGAGAAAAATACTACCTTATCATCAAAAAATCACTAATATTTTGAAGTCAGTGTTCCATCTTCATTACGTGTCTTGCATCATGATCCACATCTTCAAACACAATTACAAAGCATTAGTGTCATAGTAAAGCCCAACAGCAATTGAATTTGATTGACTCAGTAATCAGCCTTTCTTCTTCCACAATTTGGAGCCTTCTTTCTTCAAAGATGGTCAAATCTCAGAAATTTTAGTGCGTTTCCATTACAGTCTTGTGGTGCAAGCTTTTCCATGGTTTTTATTTTCCTTACAGATGTTTTTTTGAGATAGAGAATTAAAAAGGAGTGGAGATGGCAACTGGATTGGGAGTATTAGTATTAACTGAACTGGGTGTATTAGTCCCGTTCCCAAATGACAGGAGGGGCTCAAGTGTGTTTCCAGATCACTTTCTCAGTTTTATGAAACCATAAACATATCCTAAAGGTGAAATGTAATTTGAGGACTAAGTCATTGGTATTGACCATATAAATGTCTGGCAGTGTACCCTAAGCCCAGCCTGGGGTGAGGGTGTGCTTGTTTGTTAGTGGGTAAGCAATATTTGTCTTCCCTTGCTTAACTAACTCTACTGATGATTACAAAGAGATCTTCAAAACATGCATTGCATCTCTTTTGCTATCTCTTGCCCTTGGATCAGGGTTGGGGACAGGTCTCTGCACTTCTGAGAGTACTGCAGTGGTTTCTGAGCCAGCTGCCTGATTTGGCTGCAAGAAGTGGAGATGAGAAGGAGAGCAGTCTCATCTCCTCTGTCCTAATGCTGTCCTAAGTGTGTGTGCTTTGCTCATCACACAGTGAATCTCAGATTTTGTTCCATGAGAACAGGTTTGTGTCAGTGTTTTGAATGTGCTGTGGCTGCTCATGTGAGCCTCAGAAATGGGGATGACAGGTAGTTCTTAAACTGTATAAACATAAGGATGAAAAAAACACATTTCTTCTTTTTAAGCTGGCTCTGGACTTTCCTCTGGAAAACTTTTTGCGTGTAGATCTTTGATTTCCAATCAAGGTGTGGGGCTCTCTAAAACTCTGTGGGGTTAGTAAGTCACATTAGTCCTCAGAGAACATTTCCAGCAAGTTGAATTACCAGAACATGTCCTTTTACTGCAAATGATTCTTGATCCCTGTTTGTACTTACGTGGATTGCAATCATAATGTAATACAAATTGATCTCTGTCCCTGAGAGCTAATGACAGACCCAGTTTCTTTGAAATGCTCAAATTGGTTATACTGTGTGTCTGATGCAAAGCTAAAGGATAAAACTAGCACCTAGATAGGGAGGTCAAAAACAAATCTCTCTTGGCTTCCTGGTGATTTAAAATCTGCTGAAATGGTTAAGATATTTGAATAAGTGCACTAAATGTTAAAAAAAATGTGATCCTACGCAATAAATTTTATGTTCTCCAAGTTCAGGACTCTTACAAGCAAGATGATGTTCCCACTGGTGGCTGAGTGGATGGATGCACAGTCTGGGTGCTTCCTCTCTATTTACTTTCATCCCCATTCTGCTCAGCACCTGAGGGTCATGTTCTTAGCTAGAAATTGCTGCCTAACATAGGACTATTAGGGAAAAACTTTTATCTGGGCAGAGTGATAGAAGACAGAAGTCAGATTCTGTTTAGCAAATACACATTTATTTTTATAAGATTGGGTGACATTGCTTTTGTTCTGTATTGCATTGTTGGACAACTTTGTGTACACTCGTGTGTAATCTCGTCAGTGGAAGTGTTTTGGCAGTCTCTCCCTGTGTGGTGTGGTCTTCTCAGCTGCTCTTGAGCAGTGTGGGCATGCCCAGCACTCCCAGGCTGGCATCCTTTTCCATCCTCTGTATCCCCCTCATTATAAGCATGTTCACCCTGTGCCTTCTCACTCATAGACTACCCCTGTGTTCTCTATGAACCTGTCTGTCTCTGCAGTTTCACTGTCTTCAGTCTGTGAGCTCTTCAGAACAGAGGAGTGTTAACATATTACAAATATATTACAGAATCTGTATGTTTTGGTTTCAAATGGAATTACTCCAGCTTAAGATGGCACAGAGGAGCATAAGATGCAATCTTTGTGTCTTAATGTGCAAATAAAGTCCAAATCCACGAGAGAGTCAACATATTAATCTTGTTTTAATTATAGTTTTAAACCAGCAGCACACAGAGTGTATTGTAACAGAACACAAGTTCAATCCTTTTTGATTCCTAGTTAGCAGGAAATCCATTGACAGATGTTCTTCCTGATAATTCTTGTAATCATTCTGCCAGGTAATTAGTTGCAAAGAGGACAATGAGCTTGTTCTTTCCCCATCCTCCTCATCATTCTTAGTGTGTTATTAACGTGGCATTTTTACACATACCCTTAACAGCTCTGCAGAGCACGTGGTGCCAGTTTTCACAAGATGGATACTTCGAGCTGATAAATGTAATAACCAGGAATGTCAGTGCCACTCCAGTGTAACTACATGTTCTCATTTGTATTGTTTCAGGTTTATCCCAATTTACAGGGGACCAAGTCATACATACAAGATACAAAGGCTGACAGAGTCCACTTGTTACTCGTTCAGAATACAGGCAGTAAATGATGCTGGGGAGGGACCTTTCTCAGAAATCTGTACCTTCTGCACAACTAAGTCAGTCCCACCTGCAATCAAAGGTATGTAGAAGAGTTTTTTACATATATGTAAATAACATGCAAATATTTCTGTAGTTGGTAAGTATGCAGTGAGTTTGTAAGGGCTATCATATGTGTGTAATAGCACATATGAAAAATCAGTTTGTACTCTTAGAGTTGTAGATTTCTGTGAATCGTGAATTATGGTGGGAAGCTAAATTATCACCCAAAAATCACATAACACAGATATTAAGCTTTAATAAAGTTTCATGTTTTTAGTTGTGTAGGTGATGTCCAACATAGAACTTGAGGATTTAGTTTTTCTTTAATGTATGAAATTAATTATGATATTTCACCTATAGAGCATTAGATTTAGAACTCGGCATGTGTTCCACTAGAAGAACTGAAGGCCTAATTAAATGAAGTTTTATAATGAAATGTCTTTTACTCGGTGTAAATTTTGTCCTAAGTAATTATGTTCCTTCTGAGGAGGAGGGAGGAAGGAACAAAAGTAGAAACGGTACAAAACACAGTAAAAGATGTTTCATTATGAAACTTCATATAATTAGGCCTTTAGATCTAGGCCTAATTAGGCCTTCTTTGGACTAGCACAAAGGCAGCAGTTTCCCTGTACAGGCTGTCAGATCAGCTGGGCTGAAATCAGCTGCACCTCCTTTTCCTGGGTGCTTAAGTTTCCTTATCAAGTCCTGTCATTTACTGGGAGAAACAGCAACTGGCAGTTTGTCAGAGAGGTTTTGGTTGCTGCTCTGTATTTAAAACCTGGCTTTGGTGATTTTGACACCTTTTGTAACCAAAGATGCAGAGGGGGAGAACACTGTGGGGTGTATTTCCCTGCTCCTTTGGTTATCTGCTCCGAGTCACCCCCAGAAAGAACACCACTCTCAAGCAATAAACATCTGTGTGATTGAGGGTAAAGATATTTAGCCAGAGGTGAATTATCCCTATTCACACCATTACACAGGTGTAAGGTGAGCTGCCAGCCAAGGGAATGGAGCTTGTGCTGGATGACCCAGGCTGGTGTGGGCAGGTGCATCTGCAGCACTAAGTGGATAAAACCAGCACAGGGATGCTGGCATGCACTGTACTCACACTTTAATTTTCTTGGATAATAATCCATTTTGTTCAATTCACCTCCCCTAGGTTTTTGTTTTAATCTCACTGCCTGCCTGTTGAGTTCCTGTTAAATGTGACTCACCCTCAGCTGAACATCAAGCAGTAAAATATGGTGCAAATACCAGGTCGTGTGTGGGCTGGGACCTCGGGTAGATGGCAAAACACTGGCTGAAACAGAGAAAAGGGCACAACAAAAGCTGTGCTACTGAACACTGCTGAGGGCAGGGGATGCTACAGGGAGGAGACATCTGATGAGGCAAAGTGATGGTGTTGATTCCCTTAGGTGTTCAGAGCATTACGGAGGAATTTGTGTGATAAACTCAGTTCAGTTTTTCATCCATCAGAAGCAAATGTTTATTCTCCTGTAAAGTCTTCTTACTCACTTAGTGATGCCAGGCCTAGAATAGCATTGTTGTTAATGGCAGTGTTTTGTGTCAGACAAAAGTCTACGTGTATTGGGGTGAGGGATGGAAGGAGGAGGAAAAATAAATGAGAATGTTGTTGTCAGCTGAGATGAAGGCATCTATTATCAGTCTCTCGACACTGGCAGATGTGCAGAGAGAAGTAAATGGATATTGATTACATTTGGGTCCTCATATGATTCATGTGTTCCTCTTGGGTAGTAACAAATCAGTCTAAAATTCATCTAATGTATGCAGCAGCATTTGTTTCTTTTATAGACCCTCCTGTTGTCTGTTTTCATAGGGTTGGGGCTCTAGATTGCCTTTAACGAGCTCATGTCCTTGCACGTGCACATGGTAACCATCTGCTAAAGTGTTCAGTGCTCTTGTTTCTCCCGGTTTCTTTCCTTTTTTTTTGGCACTGTGTTTGCTTCCTCTGCCTGATCAAGAGGCTGGTGGACCCTGGATGCTGTTGCAGTTTTTTGATGCCTTCCAGTGGCTGATGCTTCGTTGTCCTTATAAACACACTGCCAGTGCCAGTGCTCTGCTCAGCTCACCTGTGAGCTTGTCCTCAGCCATGGTACAGCATCTTCTGGCTTTCAGCTGCTGAGAGATCCTCTCCCAAGGGCAGCAGCCTTGTGACAGCTGACAAATTGAATTTCTCTGGAGTCCCAGTGAAAGCACTAGTCTAAGTCTGGCTAGAAACAGCAGGTCTGATCTTCTGGATGTCAGACTCAGAGTTACGTACAAGTGCAAGTTTTTAAAATCCAGTTTGTGATTTTGCTTCTCAGACTAGACCTAACACCTTTCTGCATTATGAGATTTAGCTTCCCTTCTCGCATTCCTTCTGGTTTTCCTGAATGAAATGTTTGGGTTTATTCCTCTCTTTCAATGACATGTGGCACAGGAGGAATGCACAGGTGTCTCCATTGGCACAGGTATTTGCTCAGAACTTGACAGAATTGCTGCTATTATGAATGCCTATGTAATTTGTGTGTTGGCTTCTGTTTTGAAAAGATCAGTGCACAGCATTGCAATTGGTCCTGAAATAAATGAGGCTTTTGAGTGACTGGAGTTTTATTTTTTTCATCTGGTGGTGATGGCAATTTGATTTTTTGGCCACATAAAGGCAGTACAGATTATGTGTTACTTACCCCTGTGATGTCCCAAAATTCTCTTCTTAAAATGTTCTAGTATATATTACGGTGCTCATTAGATGAATAAGATTTCAGTGCAGTCTTTCTATAAAATATTAACACATTTCATTTTATTGTAGCCCCTCGAGTGACACAGTTGGGAGGAAACTCCTGTGAAATTACCTGGGAAATGGTCCCACCCATGAAGGGAGATCCTGTTGGTTATATTCTGCAGGTACTGGTTGGAAGAGAGTCTGAATACAAGCAGGTAGGGAAATGGTCTGGGTTTGATATTGCTAAATTGATGTCATAATGGAAATGGTTTTGAAAAATTGCTATGCTGCTTCTTTGTATTGAATTACACCCTTTGGTGATGTGTCAGGTGCACTTTGGCTGAGTCAAAATTAAGGGCTGTAATAGGTGGTTTTCTCCCCTAGGGGAGTGTATAGAACATTATTATCTTACTGGAGTGATTTGTGCTCTGTCTGTAGTTAATCACTATTTTTAACTGAACTGGTCTTTGAGAAGTTACAATTCTGTCCACTCAGGCTTGCTTCTGAGTTTCCTGGTGTTAACCATTATAGGAAAGATGAGATGAAGTAGGTAGATCAATTCTTTCTTCACTAAGCCATTGTTAGATCATCCATCAAGAATTTCAGTCAAGTACTCAACTTGAAAGTGTTGTGTTCATCTGTCCCATTCCTGTCTAAGGTTTTGATGCACGGATGTGTGACTGCTGTATATCCTTTCTGGCACTGTGGAAACAAAGGGAATGAAGTACAGCTCATCCTTCCTGCCTTGCCAGTCCTGATTAGAGCTCACAAGTGGGCACTTCCCCAGAGCACCAGTTCAGAACAGCTCATTCACAGCTAGACCTTTTGTTTCATCTGTCGCACCTCTGACTGTGTGATTTGCAGTGCTCTTCATCTGTGCCCTATCCTTTTCCTGTGGTTTCTTTCATTGTCACAGATTCCAAATAAATCCAAATTAAGGAATGAGGTATGCTGAACCTTAAATTAAACCCTTAAAAATATGCATAAGGTAATACTTTCTTTGCAACTGTGTCTTTGTTCTTCTTCAGTCTGTTCTTGAGTGCTACTGTGAATTAATAATCAAAAATAACATTTAAAATGCAGGGCAATTCATGGGGGTGATAAAGATTCAGAAACCAAACTTGTTTTTGTCAGAAAATATTTTTGATGCTAGTATAGAAAATACAACCTCTATGTACTGTCTTGGCCTCCTAATGTCTGTGGTAAGTGGACCCATTTTGTTGTTGCCTGATGTACTAAGTAGCCTTGGTGTAACCTCCACATACAGCTTTAGTAAACGTAGCTCCAGTGTTTAAAATATTCTGGATCTCCTTGGGGAGAACTGGCCATGGCTTCATATTTCTTGGAGGTAGGTGATGGCTTAATCTGCACAGTCAAGAATATGTGGTATGAAAAAAAACCAGCAGTGAAGAAAATAAAAAGTACTTTCAGGGTCTTCTTAAATTGAAGGTCTTCATTTCTCATGAGGCATGACCCTGACGAGGGGTTTTTGCATGAGTTGTCACAAGTAACTCACTGGAAGAAGCTCCTGGCTGGGATGCTCAAAGCTGGCGCTGGGA
>JAWWMO010000011.1:4658931-4699230 GCA_035047845.1 Dendrocincla fuliginosa
GGGGTTTTTGCATGAGTTGTCACAAGTAACTCACTGGAAGAAGCTCCTGGCTGGGATGCTCAAAGCTGGCGCTGGGACTTGTGTAGTTGGGTTGCCTGGTACCCAGCCATGGGGAAGAGGGAGAGTTCCACCATTTCACCTCCTCAGAAATCAGTTTTGCCCATCAAAATGTTTCACCTTCATCACGACTGTGGGTGGTGGTTCAGCACTGGGGCACATCACTGACTGAGCTGCAGAGGCTGTGAGCACACTCTGAGCTCCTCTTATGTGCACAGGAGGTAAAATATAGAAACATCTTGCAGTGATTTTCTGGCTGATACATTTCACTTTACCTCTGTGGCATGCCTGCTACTATTTAACTGAAAAACACTGTAATTGATATGTTCATTAATGTTAGTTACCTTTGAAGTGCAAGTCCTAAATTTATTTTTAAATATATTTTGTTTCCTGCAAGTGACATATATATTTTGCATATGTATCTCAAGGGGCATATTATATTAGAAACGTTTTGCAAATTGTTTTGAAGGGCTGCACAAATGAAAAATAATTGTAGATTTTCAGGCTGTTAATGGAAAAAAGGAATGAAAGGAAGCCATTCCTTCCCCTGCTGCAACATTAGCCACTGACATGCTTTTGAGTAAAGCTGTAGTTTCTCTATATCTCCCCTGTCCTCCAATGTTTGCAGCCCTCCACAGCCCAAAAGCTGCTGGTTTTCCACCATCTGACCCTGCAATGGTGATACCACGGTACTCAAAAGCCCTTTTTTTCCAGACTGGGACTATAACCATCCCTTCCCCCCTCTGGGAGAACATTATTTATAAATATTTCTCTGCTGAGAATTGTCTGAAGAACTGGATTTGCAGGAGCTAGGCAGATAACATTTCATGTCCCTGAAAAGTGCATTAAAAAATACTAAACTGCTCCTTTTCCTGTTTCTCATACATGTTCCTTTTTGTGTATTTGTGTGCTTTATCTATTCAGATAATTTTAAAGAAGCAATTCTCTTTAGGAAATCAAATCTTCCTTGTTTATGAATCAGGATGTAAACCACAGCAGATTCCAGGAATCAGTGGCCCTGGGTTTGTTTTTCTGTTTCTTTCACCTTTATCTAGCAAAGGTCAGTCAGAATTTACCTTCAAAATGTGTTAAATTGCCTCCAGGTTTGCATGGTCTTAATCTGGAATTAAGGGAGTGAGCTGGGCTGTGCAGCAGTGGCAGGAGCTGGAGCTTGGGCCAATGGTTGTGATGCTCAGCAGCCTAAGGTTTAGTTTCCCAGTCGAGCAGCTCTGGGGCTGGAATAAGCCAGGGACCAGCTCTGTATCAGAACTGACCATGGGAAATGAGAGCTGAGCTTTTTAAAGCCTCCTTAGCCTTAAATTGTTTGCCAGTGAGGCAAAATGTTCTACCTTTGGAATTTCCAAGAATTTGGAGGCAGTGGTGTTTCATCAGCTTCTGCCACATCTGTTCAGGGAGGAAACTCTCCCCAAATGCTTTCTAAAAGAAGAAAAGGTAGGATAAACTGGGGGTGTCAAAATGCCCCAGCAGTGCAGTGGGAAGCCTGCTGGGGTCTGCACCTAGAGGTGGGTGCCTGGGAGAGCCCAGTCGGTCTTACCAAGCTCTCACTTTTATTATTGTTTTTTTCTTTGGTTTAAACCTTGTAGACACACATCTGAAATGCTTTAGTGAACTGTTTATTTGTGTAAAGCTCTGATCAGCCAAAAATTGGGTTTCCTTCTCTGTTTACAATAGTGAGTCAAAGGCACTTGTACTGGTTTTGTGCCAGAATGCAACAGAATTGTGCAGCCCCTGTTGGCATTTGGTGTTAGTGCTACTTGGCACTGAGTGTTTCCTCTGCCTCCTGGTGCCAATTTTGTGTCATGAGATGCAGCAAATAATTTCCTTTCTTTAGGGTGTTTCAGTGCAGGTGACCTCATATCAGCTGGTCCGGGGGACTCGTTTCTCTGTTCAGGAGACAGGGCTGTTCACACAACTCTGAAGGGCTTTATGAGCATCTCAGCAGTGGAGGGAGCAGAGCTGATGTGGAGTTTGGATGAAATAACAAGCCAGTTTCTTAAAGAGAAATCTGTCAGGTGACTTAGAAGAAATTAAACCTTTCAAGTGGATGTCCTTTCAAGTGGATGTGCTTTCAACATAGATTGAAACCCATCCCTGGAAGTGTCCAAGGCCAGGTTGGATGGGGCTTGGAGCAACCTGGTCTAGTGGAAGGTGTTGGAATGAGATGGTTTGTGAGGTCCCTTCCAACCCAAACCTTTCTATGGTTCTTTATCTTCTTATCACCATAGAAAGTAGGCTTTTATTAAATACTTTGGTCATTGCAGTGGGATGCAACAACCAGGTAAGATTATCTTTCCAATGTGTTGGTTATAGGGCATTATGGGTGTCATTATTTGGAAAAGATGGAGGGAGGCTTGGAATTATTTAATGAGATAAGTGAAATGGAGAAATACTTGCCTGCAGGAATTCTCTGAGCTGCCTGGCCTGGATCAGCAGGATCAAATGGCATAAGAGGCTTCAGCAGCAGTTTATTACTTATGATGACATTTTCATTGAGGGAGGCAGGCAAAAAGCTCATCACATTTTTGTTATATTAGAAAGTGCCTAAACAGAAGAGCTGTTTGTAGGAACTGAAAGTGATAAATGGGGTAGCCACTTCACTTTGGCTTGTTGGCCACCAACGCATAACGTGCTACATATAAAACAGTGTGCTGCTTTATAGAGTTACATTCAATGTCATATATATTTGGCAGATTTAAAGATCTTGTTCATAATTGTCAATTTTTTATTCTGTTGTGTATGTGTGGCCCATTCACATAGTGTAACAGTGTTCACAACCAAACATGGGTCTGTGTGACAGTTAAGGACAACAATTTTTTACTTGTTACTGAGAAAGGGCATAAGTCCACTGGTGCTAAACACTCATCAAACCCCTGGAGGCAGAACAATTTCCACCACTTTCCTAGCACTTAATGTGGGCAATGTTTTGTCTTTAGTGAATATTCATGTATTCTATATACTTTCAGCTGTATTTCAAACTTCCCTCTTCTCTCACTTGGCTGTCTGGCATTTTTTGAGAGGTGCTGTTGAGTAGCTGGCTCGAGTGAACTTGGTCATCTGTACTTGTTAGACTGTAATGAAGATAGAGGTCTTTGATTTAGCCAAACTTGGCCTCCAGTTATACTGGTATTCACCACCCTCACAGAACAAAACAAGTAAAAACCCAATTAACTGGAAAGGTTTTTTTCAGTGTGAAGACATGTTGTATATATGCCATCCCTAGTATCTGTTAAATGTAATTCATGAAGCTTAGATTGTCCTTTTTTTTAATTAAATATCATTATTTGTATTTCATTGGCTTTTTATTTTGGTTTAGAAGTGGTCATATCAGTTGCAAAGGTTTATTTATGGGAAACAGGAAGTAGAGCTTGTCTGATTCTATGATTTGAAATGAAGTTAATAACTAAAAATACCTTGCTTGCAGTTGTTTTGCCTGGGAGTCTAAAGAAACGGGAGTTAGGTGTATCCTCCAAGTGGAAGAATCCTGACTCTAGCCTTTGCAAGGACACATCCTTCTTTATTAACTCACTGAACCTGCATTTACATGCCAAACAAATGCAACTTTTCTTTGCATGAGCATTTAGATTTAGGAATTAACTGAAGTGGTGACCAATACAAGGTGTAGCATTGGTGATGGAGTAGTTGGAGGACAGATGCCCTCAGCAGGTGGGTATTAGAATGGAATGCCCTTGGAAAACAGATGTTCTTGGGATGAGGTGTGCTTTGCAAACAGAAAATACATTAAAATAATATTTTAAGCAATTGTGCAGTTACCACATTGAATGGCTTACAATAACCTTGTTTGCAGGTTTTCTTTCTTTTGAGGCCAAACGTGGTTATTAAGCCTTAGACATGTTTTAGGCATATTTTAGGTCACATTTTCAAAGTACAGAAATAGCTTGTTATCACATCTGCACAAGATGTGTCTTACCATTGATGTGTTATCTGTCCGTGTGTGCCCTGTTATTGTTGAGCACCCAAATAGACCTCTCATGGTTTGACATCTCTCACATCATCCTCCACATTCCCCTGTTTATCCAAAACCTGCAGTGACTTGGCGAGTTTGTCCCTTTGAGAGCTCCACAAGTGTTTCCTTAGAGACACGACTGAACTTCCTGGCTCAAACCCTTTCAAAAATCCCGTGTAATTACTTCTTCCAGTTGTTTGGTGCTACAGAAAGAGAACGTTGTCTTGCTCTGTGCATTTGACTGGGCTCCCTGCTCTCTTTTGAAGGTGTACAAGGGAGAAGAGACCACATTCCACATCTCAGGCCTTCAAGTCAACACAGACTATCGGTTTCGCGTCTGCGTGTGCCGCCGGTGCTTGGATACCTCACAGGAGCTCAGTGGACCTTTCAGCCCCTCCGTGGCCTTCGCGCTCCAGCGGAACGATCTCATGCTCGCGGGAGAGGTGGGAGGCGTGGATGACCCCAAGATGAAGAGCATGATTCCTACTGATGAACAGTTTGCAGCCCTCATTGTTCTCGGCTTCGCAAGTTTGTCGATTATATTCGCCTGTATATTACAATACTTCTTTATGAAGTAGAGAATTCAATGGAAGTTTTGAGATACGAATTTAACTAATGCTACGCATTATAATCCACACATTTATTCAGATATTCCTTTTTTTTTTTTGAGATCCTTTTGTTCTACCATGCATTTTATATACTTCTCTTGTTTTTACAGTTCTAGCTTGAAGAAAGATAAATCAGTGTTTTGATGCACCTTTTTGAAATTCAAAACTAGGAAGTGGTCAAACTGGAGAAACAAGCAAACCAGATACCAAAAGCAAGATCGGTTCTTTTTAACTTCACAATTTCAAAATTGTCACCAATTTGCCTTTTCAACATTGTTTTGGGTTTTTTTTCACTGAAGTTCATACAATCTCTTATCTTACTATTTAGGGAATTGTAATCATGAGTCACTTTTTTTGTCTCTTCTTTTTCCTTCTAAACATTAGTCACAAGTGTGTAGAGTGGTAAGACTAGAATACAGTGTTAGTCAAGTACCAGTTTTTCCTTGAACAGTATTAGCAATGTTGCCTATGAATTATTCACTACATTTGCCCCGGTTTTTTCAAGATAAAACTTAAGTTGTTATTTTAACTGTTTAGTGCATTTAAATTGGAATGGTATCCTGCAGTCAAAAAAACTTTTTTTCTGTTATTTTTACAGTTACAACACTATAAACTGCCTGTATAAGAAATCAGATAACCAAACTGCATATGAATTATGAAGCATTATAGATTTTTTTACCGTTTTGATTCCTAGCAGTAATTTTAAGAGGGCATTGTGCAATAGTTAGTTATTCCCATGTTCAGCTATTTAAAAGCTGCTTTAACTTGTCTGTTTGTCACTGTATATAACTATTCCTAATCTAATACTAGATATTATTCTATTATGGTCAGCCTGATTTATAAGATTTGAGCTGGTGACAGCTTACTGCCTCTACTGAATTAGGTGAGATTTACACTCAATGAAAGTAAACTTTGCTGTCAGTTGATTTTTTTTTATTGTTATTGTTATTATTAATTTTTGGAGGCGTATCCATTTTATGGAACTTTTTGGAGGTATCAGAAATCACATCTATTTGTTTTAAATACCTTAAATGGGTGTCTATGCTGTTCTTACCACGGGGCTAATTGAAATAACTTGGTACCTGGCAAAACTGAGATGAGAGTCCTGCAGAGGAGTGGTCCCTGCTGTGATGGCAGTGTCCCCCTCCTGCCTGCCCCTTCCCAGACACATTTTAATCCATCGAGACACTAGATTTTTAACTCTTGAGTCATTGGGTTATTTATATTAAGTCAACATTGTGCGAGTACCTCAGGGACTTAAATGAGCTGGAGGTGCAAATAGATTCCAAAAGGGTGCAACAGACACAGTGTATTTCCCTGCCTTTTGTTTTTGTATATTTTTGCTACTTGGTTTTGCTTTTGTCCTAGCTTTTTTGTCCTCTGTCTCCATTGTCTTAAGATTCAGTGTCCTGTACTAGCATTATATTCCCTTAACCAAAGTAATGGGGAAAAAACAACATTATTTTTGTTTTTAGGTTTATTTATACTATATACTGCATACAGTACTTTAAATACCAATTACAGTGCAATCTTTTTATTTATTGTAAAAAAATAAAAAATAAAAAGTGTACTTATGTACTAATCCCCCTCCCCACCCACCCCATAGCATGTTACATTTTGTCTGTTTTATAATGTTGTACTTTAGGTCGACTTTTTACCTGGCAGCATTCCTAGTATTATTAATCTTCTTACATTTTCTTGTGTTTTTGAAGATGGGAGCATCTAGTACATTAAATGCCAAAAAAACCCATTATCAGTGATTCAAACGTTTACATGTATCCAAAAACATAATCATCTCTGGAAAGAAAGTGCTAAGATCAATGAATTATTCTGTGTGCCTCTCTAGATGTAGCAAATATTAGAAATGTTCTGTATTTTGTTATTGACTATAATTAGTTTAATTTAGCCTTGCAAACTAATGGCATTGAGCTAAATATATATATTTTTTTGTTTTTTGCCAAAGTCATGGCTTGTCAAATTTATTTACATCTTATTTAAATTTATTTGTGATATGAAACTTTGTGACCTTGCATCTGTATTTTGTGAGCAAAGCATATACAGCTGTTTTCAGTGGAGGGGAGAAGAGTGTATTTTTTAAAACAATGAAAAGACCGCTAGTTTGGAAACCCAGAAATTTGAATAGATTCCCTTTTTTTTTTATTATTTTTTTTGGAATATTGTTTGAGCAGTGCTGCTATAAAATCCAAGCTGGACACCTTTGTAAAAATAATTTAAAAAAAATAAATAAAAAACCCCTGCTTTAAGAAAGAAAGGAAAAAACCCGCCTTGTTTTAGATGAGCAATTTGGAAAGGTTGAAATACAGATGGTAGTAAAGCGGTGAGCAGAAGTGCAGGGACCAGCAGTCAGTTACACTCCCAGCATTTCTGTCATTGTAGGTTGGTTTGGTCCCTTGTAACCACATGGACCAGAACACCCAGTCCAGGCCTGAGGTTATGGGGGGCCGTGCTGGAGGAGCTGGGACAGGCCCTGGCAAAGCTAATTCGGTGGTGTTTTAGTCTGTGTATTCTGCCACAGTGATTGCCACATGATTGTCATGCACACGTTGATGACAAGGCAAAGGATGGCAGATGTCAGACCCTCCCACTGCTGATGCCTCGTCCCTTCCCAAACATCCTCACGCCCTCAATCCAGCAATAGCAGGAGCTGGACCCGACCCCAGGGCTCTCTGCTCTCACACAAAGAAATCACCACCAACAAAGGTAGAATGCAACACTAAATACTTAAAACCCTTAAGGAAGGAGAGAGATGTTTTTTATATTGTTCTGCCTTTTTTCTTTATGAACTTGAAGTGTTTTCTAATCCTGTTTGTTGGCTCCAGTAGCTCAGTATTCAGTGTCACGATTGAGAAGTGCCCTAACTGAATGTGTATGAACCTTATCCTTGCACAGTTCTTTAAATTGAAAAATAAATAAAAGAAAATGTTTTTACCTCACTACGGGAACATACATTCCAAGCTTTTCAACTTTAAAAAAAAATAATCATAAGTTTTCTTGTATTGTAAATTTTAGACTATTTCATATGCATTATATTAAAACTGCCATATCAATTTTAATGTATAGATTTTGCAAATACTACACTATGTATGTAAGACTTAACTGTATCTGTAGTGTATATGTAATATATTTATGCCCAATAAATGTTTTAATTCTTTCTGATATTACCAGGAGTTACTTTATTTGAACTTCTGCCCCTTCTGGCAGGTAAGTGCTGTTGTGCAGCCTGGAGCAGGAGTGGGAGCCCTGAATTTACCTGGGGATCTTTCTGGTTTGTAACTGCAGTGATTCTGTGTTATTTGTAGAGCATAAGTTCATAGGGATAATCTTGAAGCCAGGTGTTCTATTCACTTCTTTTAAATAATTTGCATGAAAAATTAAGGATTCATACTTATATCACTAGATTTGTTATCTCAGTAATTAAACACTTTAAATATCAGAGCTTTTAATTTATTAATTATATACAATTAATTCCTCATCATAACAATATGTATACATGGTTCTTACCAAACTCATTAATGTTTACTTTTTTAATGCTTTTTCAAATCTCTGCATAAATACAACATTTCATTTCTTTGCTTTTTTAATTACTGCAGTTTAAAATACAAGAGGGGTTTTCCTAGGGAAATACAGTCACTTTTTTCACTTCTTTGCTTGACTTTTTTATTTAAACAGTGCTTGCCAAAACAATCTCTTGAACAAAATCCTTTAAATATGTGTGTAGAATTGCAATCAGCCTTTTGGTATCTGAAGAGCTCTTTTATTTTCAGTGGTCCCTGGTTTATGGCCATGGGTGTCTGCGGAGAGGGCAGTGAGAGCCCGTGGGAGCAAAGGAGGATTTAGGCATTTGCAGCTTGGGCTCTGAATGTTCCCTTGGGATGGATGTCATCCCCCACAGGTTTGTGCAGAGGTGCTGGGTTCCTTTCCCACACCCAGACTAGGCAGAGCTGGGTAAGTAGCACTGATTTTACAAAAGATCTTGTTTTACAAGGCAGTACCGAGCAAGTTGTACCCAGACTTGGGTGATACTGTATTAACCAGCAGCTTTTACCTGCTGGCAAGGGAAGTATCAGCTTTGAAAAGTTCCAAAAGAGCCGAGGCTCGTATTTTTGGGTACTTCTGTGGCCTTCCTGGCAGCCTTTGTGGTGATGGAGCAGTGGGATGCTGTCCCTGGCACAGGTCTCAGGTGTGCCCGCAGCAGCGCTGCCGTCTCTATAGCAGCAGCGATTCTGTCCTCGCACTAATCACACAGCCTGGCCAGAAACAAGCAGGTGGAGTTTGTTTTGCTCTTGGCTTGAGTCGCTGTTGCCAGCTGGGAGCACGTTTGGTTGGGTGGAGGAGAGTTGAGCCCTGTTGAAAGGGGGGTCTCTCTGAGTAACCACGTGTGGCACAGACTGAGCCACGCGCTCCCCAGGGCGAGTGGGGGAGCAAACAGGATCTGGAGGTGACATCAGTCCATGCTGTTCTCTTGTGGAGCGTTTCCTGCCTGGCTCACCCGTGTCTTTGAATTTTAGGAGATGCTCAAATCCAGCCTGCTGTACACAGAACAGCACTTGCTGAAGGGAGTTGGATCTTAACTCCAGCCTTTGAGCCAGGCTCATCTGCCTGTCCCTCCTGTCCTGAAGCATAGCTGAGGTATTTAAAATACCCCTGGAAATTCAATACTTGGGCAATTGTAGCCCATGGCAGTGGGATTGGAACTAGATGATCATTAAGGTCCCTTCCAACCCAAATCATTCCATGATTCCATTCTATGAATTTATGGACTTAAGGAGGTGGGGTGATTTCTACCCCCCAGTATCAATGATTTGTCTGCACCCAAAGGTTTTAGAGGCAAGCTATAAAGAAATTAGCCTGGAAATGTGAAGTATAAATTACATTTCCTCTACAAATGTTTCTTGAATTATTGCAAAATTTGTGATGTATTTTGATGTATTGAAGTGGTGTAGAATTATATTCTCTGTCCTTAACCTGGCTTGGAGTAAAGATGCAAATGTTGTATCTCTTACTTTGAGAATGAGAACCACAAATAAGTAGAGAAGGGGGATATGGACATTCAGTATTTTTATGGCTGAGCAGAAAAGGCAGCTGAGATCCCCTGAAAGGGCTATTTCATTGGTATTACATTTAATAAATTCTGAACAATTACATCTGTTTCTGCTCCTGGCAATTGCTCTCACAATGCCCAGATTCTTGGCTGGGTGAAATAAGAAGAGGTTTCATAAGATGCTTTCAAATGCAGTGGACTAGCCTGGGATATGCTGTTATTTAAGTGAATGTTCTGTTACTAGTTTGAGTAGTTACATCTATTTTACTAATTGGTGGCATGGATGGTCTTGCATATAATCAAAACTATTTTTAGGTCTCCTGACATGGTTAATAACTGCTTGGGTCAGTGTGATCAGTGGATATCATTTCTTGGTAATTTTACTGGCTCATCTCTCTGTCGTATGAAAGCTACTGCTCTCCACAAATAAAGTGGAGCAAACAGTAGGGATGCAGATGTCTTGTGAGGGTTACCTTGTGAACAGAATTGAGAAATTCACCCTAATCCAGTGCAAATATTGTCTTTATAGCTCAAGTGCCCTTTCTTGCCATAAAATGCTCACAAGCTGGTGGTGGTGTCCTGTGTTCAGAGGCTCTGCATTACACCTTGGTGTCCCTGGACTGCACTCTGGGCTTGGTGCCTGCAGCACATCGGGGTTTGGCACGCTGAGAAAATCGGGTCTTTGCACTCAGCAGGGTCAAATATTCCCTGGGGTGCTGCTGTATGGACTTTGGATGGTGTTGGATGTAGCTCTGGATTAGTGATTGCTCTGGATTGCAGTGCTTGGGCTGCTGCTCCTCCTGTCTTTGCCTTGTTTCCAGTGTGGGTATTCAGAGTTTCTTCTATGTCTTAGACTCTGTCCATGTCCTTCTTGTTGAAAGTGTTGAGGGATTGACTTCATTGTTCTGAAATCAAAAACATCCCAGCCGTACAAACCTCTGGTTATTCCCTACATGAGCCCTGCCTGGGCAGGGATGGTGCAATCCCCTTCCTCTGGCTCACAGCAGCCTGTCTTGCAGGACAGGACATTTGATACAGATCTCTCCACAGCCTGTGGCAGTGCCACTCCTCTGGCTCTGTGGCAGAATCCACATCGCACTGTGGTGTGGGAAGTCAGGCACGAGCCCCAAGCAAAGGCTGAAAGAAAGCAGGTAAATACAAACCTCTCGTGGTTTTTGGCAACTCAGCAAGAGAGTGGCTGGTCCAGGGTGACTTCCCTGTGAGGGTGGTGAGTCACTGGCACAGGTGGCCCAGAGAAGATCCCTGGAAATGCTCGAGTCCAGGTTGGATGGCATTCCAAGCAACATGGTCTAGGGGAAGGTGTCCCTTCATATGGCAGGGAGATTGGGACTAGATGGTCTTTAAAGTCCCTTTCAACCCAAACTAGCATTAGACCAGAGGTGTTCAGGCAGAGCCCAAGGCGGCTGCTCATCTCAGGGATGAGCCCCACACCAGCACTTCTCTCCTGGAGCCGGGGTACCAGCCAGGGCATATGGAAACCCTGGGCTGGCTACTCACTTCCCTCTTCACAAAGTAACAATAGTTCAATGGGTTCAAAGCTGCATGTTCAGTCAACACTGGCTCAAGACATTGCACCTTTCATGGCCCTGCCCTTGTGTGCCCAGCACACCACGGTGAGTTTTAGAAAAATCAATGGCATCATCACCACTTGATAAAACTACCAAGGTGCTATGGGCTGGGCAGGGTATGTGCCTGTGTGTGATCATGAATATCGGCTTAACTTTGGTGAGAATTGGTAGGATGAGTTTTTGCTGTCTTTTGTCATTCTGCTGTGTTAAAGCTATTGAAATCCCTGCACCTCAGAGCTCGTGCTGCGGGCTCGTGGCAGAGCAGGCTCATGTGTTAGATTCCCTGCCTGCCTGCCCTAATGAGGGATGATTTGCAGCACCACATTATTAGTGGAAGGAGGCTGTGCAGGGAAGAACAATGTGGAGAAAGGCTTTGAAATAGCCATGCCTTTTCTCTTATGGACAGCATTGCAATCATGTGAAAATCAATCAGAACATGAGAAAAAAGCAAAGGGAGTAATGCTCCTCTCTTTTGATCCAGCAGCATTCAAAACTGGGGGCAAATGCTGGGAGACCATCTCCTGAGCCCTCAGAGCAGCCCCTTTGTTTCTGAGAGCAATTTTGCCTTATGGCCTCGCACACATCACCAAACCTTCATTTTGCTCCCAGTGAAAGAATCAAAGCAGGTGTGGAGAGCCATAAAATGCCTTCAATTGGCAAAGCACAAAGTGGTTTATCTCCAAGCACAACTAGAGGAGCACCGTGTAGCTCTCAAAAGGGTGTATTTGTGCACAGAACAAGAGAGCAGAGATTGGCCACGGGGCAGCTCGTGAGGAGCAGTCCCACCACTGATGTCTGTTTGGAGCCAAACCCACATGTGAAGGACTTAGGGACTTGTCCATGAATGCCCTAAACCTCAGGAAAGACTAGAGAGACTGGGGGTTGTTCGTGTCCCATCAGATGGGTTTTGGGGATACTGCACAACACTTCTGGTCCTCTGCTCACAGTGTGTTTGCTCCCTGAGCCTGGTCCCAGCCAGCAGTGTGAGAGGCTGGCACGGTGTGAGGGATGGGACCCTGGTGACACTGCACATCGGTGTGCACCACGGCTCGGGAGGTGTTTGCTCTCCAAAGCTGTGCTGCAGAGCCACCCTCCTGCTGAGCAAAACCAAGCCAGGGTGTTTTCAGGTCTCAGGCAAACGAGCAGGCAGCATCGCCAGGTCAGTTCCAAGATGAGGTAGAGGTGTTTTTTTTGATCCAAGTAATAGGGTTAATGAGAGGTTCTGAGTTTTGCTCTTATTGCAAAAGTCATGGCATGCACTAGTCTGCAACTGAGACCGGGAAGGGCCACATCACACAAGCACTGGACTTGGAAGGGAATGGAGACCTTTCTGCTGGAAGAGCACTGGGAAAACCTGTTAAATGCCTATCAGGTATGTTAATTACATTGGATAATGCTGATGTACCATATTGTGTGCTGGAATGACAACTGGACTAAGGCTTGACAGCAAGAAGTGACTAAGGAAAGCTGTAAACCTGCATTAGTACAAGATAGATTAAATTTGTCCTTTTCTTCATCCTCTTCTACTGCACTTGCATAATCACAGTTTAGAGGTAAGAGACAAATCCTGATCCAACATTTACTTTTCTGTTTTCTTCCTAAACAGCAGTAGCCAGGGGCTCTGGGAACTTTTCATGATCTGATAGAGCTGTCACAGTGGAATCCCATCATTTAACAAACTGCTTTTGTCAAAAGTTTGGCCAGGGACATGGGACATGAAGCTAAACCCCTGCAGGTTTTACCTGTCTCTCACCAGAAATTGTGTTTCAGAGTAAAATGCCATTGGCAAGGATATGTCTGTGAGGAAATTGTTTTGGTCCTGTGAAGTTCCTGGTCTGTGTGCAGAGCTGGGAAGGAGTCTGGTGTGGTACATCAGGTGGGAATGCACAGGGGGGAGGAGATGGCTGGGATGTGGGGGTGGAGAGGGGGGTACCACTGCCCTAGATGGATGATGGACCTGCCTAAATAAGCAGAGACAATTCACATCAATGCCCTCCAAGCCTCCAGCTCTCCAGGTGCTGCTGGGGTTATACTGGACCGTGTGAAACTGCAGCTACACGTGCCTGAGAGCAAAGAGTGTGAAACAGTGTAAAGTGCCACGGGGTCCCAGGACACACCAACTCCTGCAATTGTATCTACTGGGTGGATATACATCCTTCTGGATCACCGGGAGGGTTTCTGAGGAAGCTCCCGTGTGTGCACGGGCCCAGGGCCTGGTGTAAGGATTCATTCACCAATCCCACTGCAGGTGCAGGTGCTGCCTCAGCCACTGGTACGTGTTTCCAAGTTGTTAGGGACAGCAGGGATGCAAATCAGGGCTCTGGAATCGGAGCCAGTGTCTCCTGTGTTCAGCTGGCATTGGCTGAGCTCTCCACAGGCTGCAGTGTCGGCCAGAGGTTACTTATATCCCAAATAATGTTTAAAAAATTCGTAAAATTTGGCTGGTATTGCTTATTAGAAGTTGTGGAAAGAAATCTACTTCCTGGGCTTTCAGCTGCAGTGGGAGGAGGGCAGTGCAGGGTGTGGGGCAGAAACAACAGGGACATCACTGGGAGGTGCGTTAGGTGATTTCCTTTGTTCCAAATCTGAATTTACTTCTCAAGATGTAATTTACCTCTTCAAGGCCACAGGGTTTTTGCAAAGGACACAAACTGTATGGGAGCACATCTGGAAACACTGACTGGGTTCAGAACAGCAACACCCCAAAACCAGCAGAATCCATAACAGAGAGGGAATTCTCCTGGGTATTTAGGTATGTAACAACGGCTGCTTCAAAGAGGGCTTATGCAAATGTCATTTGACACAAAATTACATAACTGCTGAATATCTGTCACCTCAAATTTTGACATGCAAGTGCTATTTTTCCCGTGTATTTTATTTTTGGCAAGAAATACAATAGGACATGATTTTCTGTCTGTGCGTGGCTCCATCAAAGGTACTTTTTAAAATGAATGAAGCTTTCTGATAAAGTCCTTTTGACCTATTTCATCACCAATTTAACAGATTGCCAAAAAATAAAATGCAGCCAAATTGTTCTCTTTTATTTGTGAAGCTGTGATACAAAATGTAGACGTAGAAAAGCTTTTAAAACTGGGACTGTTTAATGAATGAGCCTCCACTTATTTCTTCTATGGGCTGCTCACACACAAGTCAGTAGGAACACAGCAAAATTTTGACTCTTAAAGTCTCTTTATGTTTTTGGGAGTTTTTTTCAGTAAGGACTGGCAAAGTTTGTTCCTACAATGAAGAGTTTCCAGAAAAGGAAGGTTGAAGATTCTGAAACAACTCTTCCACTACCCTGTCTGCCACATTAATGAGCAGCCCAGTGCCTGCAAGGGCTCTTGTCTTCCCTGCATGAAAAATGGATCTCAAAAGCCATGTCCAAACCCAAAACTAGATGGGGGGCACACCTGTGCTCCTTTGTGTAGGGAGAAGATGCCAGGAATCCGAGGTGCTGCAGAAATGCAGAAGATGGGGCCCTGATGAACCTCATCTAGTGGGTGGAAACCTGCCCATGGAAGGGGTTGGAACCAAATGGTGTTTAAGGTCCCTTTTAACCCAGTCTGTTCTGTGATTTTATGAATAACCCTCAAGACAAGCAATGCTGGATTCATCCATCAGTGCTGGTGCAGAGGTGTGTATCTTTCTGGAGGCATCTGACAGGAGTTGATTACATGGTGCAAAAGTGAATGTTATCCAGGTTTTGGTTTTTTTTTCCTTGCTTTCCATATAAAAGCAGTTCACTATGCACTGGTACCAGTTTGAGGCAGTGGTCCCTCTTCACCACCTGCAGCCAGCATGTGCTGGTGTGACTCCACTGGCTTTAGCATGACTATATAGAAAAGTTTTAGTACCGAGGGAAGCAAAACTAATGACTGGTGTCTTGTCAATGACAGCTACAGGGTGTGTTAAATGTCTGAGTGTTCCCTGCTGGATGTGAAATACTCTCCTTGTGCATCAGTCATATGAAAGTGGCTACTCTTCTTTAACAAAAATGCATGTATTTTGCTAGATTTGGACAAATGTCCAATGGCTTGCAGAAACAAGTTTATTTCCTCCATGAGAAGGAAAGAAGAAGTCCCGTCCTCCCTCCCAAGCAGCAGCCAGTCCCTTTCTTTCTGACTTTTGTGACCACAGGTTAAATGTTTAAATTTCATTCTATACACAAAGTTGTGGCAATTTCACAGTATTTTAGCATATAGCTAAAATTTTGCAGTCTCTCCTGCTGAAGTGTGTAGGCTAAATGAAGTTATTTGTATGTTTTGTAGTTTATATGCAGGAATTAAATGTCTCCACAAGGCTCCCACGGGCGAGGAGGGTGCATGGCAGTGCTGAGCCAAACCAACAGAGACCAGCTCCTCCAGCCCGTGTGAATCACACCAGATCCTCCACCACCACCACCAAGCCAGCAGGGTTATAAAGGTCTCATCACTTTATTTCTTTTTCTGTTCACATTTAATACCACAGGCACAGCTGAGATTTGAGACACCAATGTGACACGGGGTGTGTGTGATGGGTTCATTTACACAGATGGGTTATTAGTGAGCTTACATCTTCACAGTCTTTTTGAGATTCCCAAATGTCTTGTTTCCCTGAGTTGCATGACATCTGCCATCAGATCTGCTTGTCAGTCAACGAGTGAGAGAACAAAATGGACAGTGGGGTGGATGTGGTTAGAGGTGAAGTGGGAGATGATCCTACAGCTCTGCAGTACCTTAATGTAGAGGTGTGTACACCAAACCTGTGCTCCTTCGAGTCCTGGAATGGGGAGGGGAAGGCTCAGGTGCCATCGAGGAGCAGCAACCAGCCCCTGGCCCCAGCAAAGTGCCAGGTGATTGAAAAGATGTGGAATATACAGAAGAGGCCAAATTCCCTTGTGATTTGTACCTGAGCAGCACCAACAGACAAAGGTGTAACGGGTGGAAAGTGGCCCATCAGTGTGAGCGAGGCTTCGAAGGCAGGAAGGCTTGTGCTAACAGACAATTCATCATGGGGAATTAAAATTCATTATGGACAATCAGTTGTGGACCAGTTGGTGATGAATACTAGAACCAAGTGAACAGAAAGCTGCTATCACAGATGCGTGCTCTGAATCTCTAAGAGCTGGACCACAAAATCCACATGCAGGTGAGACAACGTAAGACATATTTATTAGCACAGAGGATGGAACATCTTCTGGCTTGCCTTGAAATGGCATACTTGAGGTATACAAACCTAATTTAAGATTTTTATGAATCAAGTATGAGAATGCATCTGCCTGTGTCTTTTAATGGAGATTTTTCTATTACTTTCTCAGGTCATGTTGGTTAAAAAATGTAAAATGTTCTCAATTTCACACTGCAGCAAACGAGCACAACTGCACACTCTGCTTTGTGGGGGGATGTGGGACTGGGGTCTGGCTGATAGACTTGAAACAGAAATGTGGGGTGGTTTACAAGCAGGAGACCTGTCCTCAGCAACCTTTGGGGTATGGAGGGGCACAGATAGGGACGCATAGCCACAGACTTGTTACAGATATCGAAACAACTAAAAGCTTCCAAGTTCAAACACATCATGTGGTTCACAGTCAAACTGAGCAAAACAAGTACAGGTGATTTAGCAATTATTAAAAAAAACAATACTTTGGGATTCCAGGTTTTTATAGCATCACTGCAGTCCTTAAGTCAGCCCTGTCCTTGTCCCACTGATGTATATTTTAAAAAATATTTCAGTACAGTCATGTTCTAAGCCACTTCTGTGAAGGCAATTTTTGTTTCCTTTCTACTTGAATATGACATGAAGGTCATTTATTTTTAGGATGTGTAAAAATTATCCATTTTACCTCTTCTTTTTTTTTTTTTTTTTAAGAAATAATTTTCCTCATTCAGAGAAAAATGTGAGCTTATTTAAAAATCGAGATTATGAAAAGTGTATCAAATTCCATGTTTACTGTTCCAAAAAGGCAATTCAGTTTTCTCTCTCTAGGCTCTGGTTATATGGTAGCAAAACTCTTAGCAAAACTAAAGCTAATTCTGGAAATACTCAGCTCGAATTAGCTGCTACTGAAGTCAGACAAGCTCTCAAGTGAAGTGGGCCACATTTGCTTGGTCAGGAGGGCTCAGCCTAGATCTGGGCTAAAGTCAGAATTAGAAATTCACATAGGCAAAAGCAGCAGACAAAAACCACTTGAGCGTTTCCAAATTCTGTGACCATTCGTCTCGTTTTATAGTCCCAAAGTTTAGTCTGTTGGGGCTTTTTTAAATCTCTAAGTGCCTGTGTTACATCTTCCAGCAGCTCCAGACGATGACAAAAGTCCAGCTCTGACGTTCCGACGCCCGTTTCTCGCCCTCCTTCCCTTCTGTTATGGCTTTCTGGGAAATGCAGTGAGTGGTGCTCCAGCGCTGGGAACCAACCCCGTGTCATGTGATGATGCTCGACTCTGTCCACACACGGGAGCTGTCCTGCTTTGTGCTGGAGAGTCTTTTCCTCGGGAGGGGTCTGAGCCCGCACAGGCGGCACGCGGCCACGCGGTACTTCTTGGACATGATGTTGTAGAGGATGGGGTTGATGGCTGCACTAAGGTAGAAGAGGACAAAGGACACCAGGTTGCAGTACTGGCTGATCATTACTATCTCCACGGATCCAGCTTCAAAGGATTTGGAAAATAAATATCGTCCTACGTGAAAAGGCAACCAGCAGAGTATGAAAGCAAATACCACCACAACTAAAACAAAAAACAGCAGAAGAAATTGTGTTAAGTGTGAGTATTAACATACAGGTGATTAACATTCTATTTTAAAGTTCTGCTCCTTTAGCAAATTAATCACAAAGTGTGAAAATGCATCCCCTAAGCCTTCAGTTGTTTGTGTCTCTCAATACATTCTCTGAGAGTATAAATTACTCTGAGAGTATAAAATACTTTATACACATTGATCAGATCTAAACAGGCTGCCTGAATATTGCCCAACTAATCTGATGTAGCAAACTTCTGACCTATAAAACTTAGATTTGCATCATAAATCCAAATGGTGAGCAAAAAGAAGTATAACAATCTATCATCCACGGTGTGTAACAAAAACAAATGATATAATGTGATAGACTCAACACTGTGGTTTATAATGACGACTCTAATCACTGGGAAGGAAAATTATTTAAGGCAAAGGCCTCAAAATAAAACAAACTACCAGAATGTGGACACGTGCCAGGGTAAGAACAAGTGAGTGGTGCACCCCTCCAGTTTGTCCATTTTTTGGAACATGAGTTACTCCTGAGAAGAGTAAAACTAAATCTATAGTATATATAATTGCATTAATTATAATTATACAGTATGTCTGTAATATTAGCTGCCACTGGGGTTGCATTTACATGTAACTATCATGTCTGTAGAGTAATAGGAATCTGTGTATCCCTGAACAGTGGCCCATTTGAATTTTTATCCAAGTGAAAGGGAAACTTTTTCTGTTCATTTCCTGTGTGCCTTTGACCTTTATTATTTTTCATATTGCTTTGAGTGTATCTATTAATATACTAAAGAGAGAAAACCCAGAAAACTCGAGCAAGGGGTTTTGACATTCTTAAGCAGTTTTTACTGTTAACCTATTCATAGAATCACAGAATGGTTCAGGTCAGAAGGGACCTTAAAGTTCATCTCATTCCAACCCCTGCCATGGGCAGGGACACCTTCCACTAGACCAGGTTGCTCCAAGCCCTGTCCAACCTGGCCTTGTGTTCTCATGTTAGCAATCATGCATCCTCATATGAGGTCTCAGAAGATAATAAAATTCAAAGAGTTAAGAGGATGATTATAGGCGTTTTTCCCCAAAAACTTCCTGCCCCAGCATTCCCAAGTTTAAATGGACACTTATGGTGGACTGGAAAGCACAGAGATTCAGAGTATGTTTTGCAGCTCTACATCTTCCAACCACTTCCATTTTTTCCCTCAGTATCTTCACCTAGAAAATTCAGATGATGTTCCCCTAGCTCACTTGGGGATTTGAATCCATGTAATGAATACTACCCCGATGGTCATTATGAACAGCGTTTTAAGCACAGGCTATTACAAATAACATCTTAAGCACATGTAGACATGCCATATGCCTAGTCAGGCTGTGACAGTTCGATATCCATTCATGCAGAATCCCATGGATTTCAATAGGAGTGGGGTATGGTAGCTCCTTTGCAAGCCAGGCTATAGATTTAGGTGTTTAATTACAGACTCAGAAGCATAGCCTTTCTCTACAATTTAAAAGACTCCCATTTACTTGATGTTCCGTGACTTGCTAAAGCCTTAGAAAGTGCCTCCTAAATTTTAAGCAGAACATTAACACCAGTGAGATTAGACTGCAATGAGCATCTGCTGCCACTGAGCCCTCACTAACTTCTTTCCATCTTTCCATCATGCATCAGACTGTCATCATTTAGGGAATATTGGCTCTCTGTCAGAGGACAGTCTTGCCACTGCTTGCTGTTCTCAGACCTTGTAAAAGGCAAAAAAAAAAAAAGTGTCTGAACTATTGCAATGCTTGAGGCATTACTTCAGGGCAGAAATAAGCAGTTATAGCTATTTCAAAATGTTTACATTTAACTGTAGGGAAATATAAGCACGTTAGTAATATATGTAATTTACTTATTGTAAGTGGCGATTCATAATCCTGAACCTCTAGAAGTGTAAATGATTAATTACTTCCAAGGTCACGCTTACCAGACTGAAGTAATTCTATTGATCATAAAACGTAGCTGAAAGGGCACAAAGAATGCCTTGGGTTTTATTATTCTTCCTGCTGTTGCATAGTAATAAATGAGGACACGAACAAAAAAATCAGTTAGGCACCCGTTTGATAATTCAAGTACTTAGGACTCACTGCCACCTCTTGTCTGGCTCATTAGCCGGCCACTTCAACCCCAGTGAAAGAAGCACAGCAGAGCTGCTGCCCCTGAAACCTTCTCCCTGCAGAGCATCTCATCCCCCCTGAAATCCACGGGATGACTCGCACTGCGCAGGACTTTTGGCTCGAATAAAAGCACGCAGCAGCAGCAGCAGGAGGATTCTGCAGTTTTCAGACAGTACACGGCAGAGTAACTTTTTGGTTTTGTTCACTGAACTCCCACCGCATCCACTGGCTATGTTAACATTTGTATGTCCACGCAGCAACCAGAACTGGTGTTTAAAGCATTCGGGAGTGTCAATATACAAAGTTAGGCATGACACTGGCTGTTGACTTGATCCTGTTTTCTTACAATCAGTGAGACTTTACAACACCACAGACCTCAAAGGAGACACAAGGCTCCTGGTTCAGCACATCCTGGTGTTTTGCTAATATAAGAATGCAGATTAATTTTCATAATACATAATGTTTATACAGCAAATAATCCCAATTTGCTAAAACCTTGATACTCTTTTCATATAAATCTTAAGTGCACATCATGCCCTGCCTATTTAGTCTGCAACTCAACTTCATGGTTTCCGAAGGGTTTAGTTTTGTTTAAGAATCAAATAAACTGTTCTTCTGCAAACAACATCGGTATCCACAACCAAAGAGCAAAAATGCTCCAAAATCTTCAGGGCACCAGCTAATTATAACTGTAGTATTTCTCCTTGTCAGGGATTGTTATTAACGATTGTTTAAATGTTTGGGAGTCCCCAGCTCAAGCCAGTTAGAAATAAATCTAAGGGAGGAGGAGAGTTACTCTCCAGATTCCGGGAGGTTTAGCCCTTTGTATGAAACATTTTTCATAAATGCTTTCCTTTGGAAGCAACTATAGTAAACTACCAGAGAGCTCTCGGTCTTTGTCTCTCTCTCTCTCTCTCTCACACACACAAGCACACACATCCCTTGGAAAAAGCAGAGCAAGAAGACTCGTACCTAACATCTGCACAGTCTGCTTGTTGTGCTTATCCCTGATGACAGTGTTCGGACCGATGTTCTTCCTCCTCCTCCTCCAGAGCTTCCTCCCGATGAGGCTGTACAGCACGGTCAGGCAGAACACGGGCAGGAAGAAGAAGATGCTGGATGTCCAGACCATGATGGTGAGGAGCCCCGAGCGCACGGCGTACTCCGTGGCCCGGCACTCATTGGTGCTCAGCGGGTTCGTGCCATTCTCGTGCTCGACGCCCACCAGGATGAAGATGGGGCCGGCGCTGATGAAGGACACGGCCCAGAGGAAGAGGATGACCAGCTTGACCTTGCCCTTGGTGATGATGACCTTAGCCCGCAGCGGGAAGCAGACGGCGATGTACCGCTCCACGCTGAGCGCAGTGATGTTGAGGATGGTGGAGTAGGTGCAGCTCTCGCTGATGAACTGGAAGAGCTTGCAGAGCAGGTCCCCGAAGTTCCAGGGCCGGTACTGCCAGAGGCGAAAGAGGTCCAGGGGCATGCAGAGGAAGATGAGCAGGTCGGATAAAGCCATGCTGGACAGGTAGAAGTTGGTGGTGGTCCTCATGTCCCGGAACCGCGACACCACCAGCATGGTCATGAGGTTGCCGACGACCCCGATGACGAAGAGCAGGACGCAGGCGGCGGTGATGCCGGTGAGCACGGGCACGGGGAACAGGAGCAGCGGGGGCTCGGCGCCCGTGCGGTTCTCCGGCATCCTGCCGGCCGCGGGATGCGCATCCCCGGGCAGGTGCGGGGCCGGGGCCGGGGGCGGGGAGGGATGGACGGGCGGCCCCGCTCCGCCTCTGCCGCTCCCCGCGCGTCACACGAGGCGTGGGCACCGACAGGCACCGAGCCCCCCCTGCCCCGCACCGAGCCCACCGAGCCCGCCCGCACCCTGCCCCGCACCGAGCCCACTCAGTCCCTGCCCCGCACCGAGCCCGCTCAGTCCCTGCCCCGCATTGAGCTCCAGGAACCCTCCTGGTCCCTGCCCCGCACCGAGCCCGCTCAGTCCCTGCCAAGCTCTGCTCCCCAGGAGCCCCCGGTCCCTGCGCCGCACCGAACCTCCCCTGTCCTTGCCCCGCACCGCCACCTCCCTTTCAGCTTGCTGCCCCTGCCCCGCACCGCAGCCCCCGCACCCGCCTTTAAACTTTCCGTCCCCGCAGTGCCCGCCCCGCCCGGCCCGGTGCGGGTCCCGCCGTGCCCGCACCCCCCGCCCTCCCTGGCGCTCGGTCCCCGCAGCGCTGCCCGCACTCGCTGCCCCCTCGCTCCGCACCTTCGCCCTGCCCGTGGGGCTCGGCAGCAGCGCGGCCAGGCTCGGCTCGGAGTCACCCGCTTCTGGTGATTTACCTGCAATTAAATGTCCATCGAGCGTGTGGCTGCTGTCCTGCTCTCCGCCCTTTGCAGGCACAGGCAGCAGGAGCGTGTGCTTCCCCAGCTGCGGACTCCTACATGTTATACCCATGTTGTACCCAAGAAGGAGTAAAATGGAAGCAGCACAAGGTGAGATCGGGGCAGTAAAGCCACCTGCTGCACATCTGCACGGGGTGTACCTCTCCCCATGTCCAGCTTGTCCCCACAAACTGTCGGGGAGGGTGTGCTGTGGCACAGTGGATTCGGACTCCTATCTATCCATGGGGGCTACATCCCTGACACCCCGTCTGTCAGGTGGCAACCAGTGCTCTGAATCCTTGTTGGCATCTAACTTGGCTATAGAACCACAGACTGGTTTGGGTTGGAAGGGTCCTTAAAGCTCAGCTCATTCCAACCCCCTGCCATGGGCAGGGACACCTTCCACTAGCCCAGGTTGCTCCAAGCCCCACCCAATTCAGCTAGAAGCAGGTTTATGCCGTTTCTCCAGGTGTGCTCACACACCTGTGTACACCTCCTCTGGCAGTCCTGGTTCATAGCTGCAGACCTTTATTCAGGGGTAGCTGGAGCACAAGTATGGTGTGACACAATGCTGAGTTACTCTGACTGTGCCTATTTTCTGTAATTTGCTTTCTGTAATCATGCAAGAATTAGCTTTAGTGCCTTGTCCATTCCCTAATTTGGATGATATATTTTTGTAGTTTCACTGGAATTGGTATTCATCGTTCCTGCTCTTGACCTGTGAGATAGTTTGGTAGCAAAGTTACTCAACAGTTGGTAAATTTTATAAGGGATGGCTAGAGATTAATTGCAGTTGAAAAGGAGGAAGAGCCTAATGTACTTCTCACTTTATCTAGCTGCCTATTTAGTTGTTATATGTTTCTGAAAAAAAATTGGCTTTATGCCACCAACATACAGTTATTTCATATTAGAATTGTGTCCCAATCTGATTTACATGGCATTGCATTATATTATGAAGATGAAAACTGCCTCTGTAGTTAGGCTGCCAAATACTTGGCATTATTATAAAAAAGTATTTCACTCTTTTTAAAAATTTATTTATTTTCCCCAGCCAGTGGTGTTAGCTGCAGGATGTTGTTATTTGCCAGAGAAAATGGCCTGAAGCTATAAATGTGACTTTTCTGTTTAGAGAGGATCCTTCATTCTCATGAAATTCTTCCGGTTTTTGCTGAGCTGTATCTTGTCAAAAATCATCATTTCCCTTTCCCCAGGGAGAGAGAAAAGCTTTCTTCTTTTTTTTTTTTTTAATAATTTATTATTTATTAAAATAATAATTGAACTATGGTGTGTGGCAAAATCAAGTAGTCAAAAATGAGGTAGCGCCAGGTTTGTATACTCGAGACAACTTGAGCTTGTAATGCAATGGTTTAACACTTAATTCCTGGTGTGTTGAGTGATGAGCCACTTGGATCAGAACTGGCAGTTTTGTTTTGGATCCAGCAACATCAATTTCCTTCTTTTAAGGGTATCATGAGTCAAGGGCTTCTCTGGCTGCTTTTTGTGCAAAAGGTCAGGATGAGAAAAAATGTCATCTGAGAGAGGAGGAAAGCAGCTTTTAGTGTTCTGATTCTTTCGGATTTCTTTGGCAATTGTAGGCCAAATTTTGATGGAGTATAAAGAATTGTCATCCCCCAAACTTTGCATGGCAATGGATTCCTGCCAGGACAGTGGTGCAGACAGTGGTGACAGAAGAGGTTAAGAGCTGTGCCAGAAGATGGCTTTAGGCTCCCTAAAGTGATCTGCTAGCCCTCAGCTGCAAGAGGGTAAGTTTTACTTTGCCAGCAAGGTAAGAGTGAAGTCACTGGTCTTACTGGAATGAGAGAAAGGCAGAAGTTAAGTACCTTTTATTCAGTTTTATCCACTAGCTGGATGTATGAACAAGCCAGGTATTAAAAAAAACACATTACACTGGATGTTTGCCTTTAATAGAACTCTTAAAATACTGGTGTTTCTCTTCAGTAGCTTCAAAGCTGTGTTGAGTACTGGGGATGAGGTAGAAAGGAGTTTCTATTTATGGAGTTTTGAAGTCTGACTTCTATGTTCCATTCTTTCCATTATCTTCTCATCCAATCAAGTTCTAATTCTTTTTTATATCATTGTTTGTTGTCATGGAAATATCTGAAGGCTTTGAATATAGAATGATTACGTGTTTATTGTGGAGAGAAGAAACTGGAAAATAGACTCCAAGGTAGAGATTCATTTTAAAATGATGCACCTTCAACAACTCAAGAGAAAAGCAAATGCATGGTTTTATTATATCCATGGACAGAAGGTGTTTTGACTGCTATTTTATGTTTTAGAGCTGAAGGCAGCACCTGGTGTATGCTTTCAAAGGTTATGGTTTAGCAACCATCAGCCGTGAGGAGCACTGATGAAATAGTGGTAATCCAACTTAATGTAAAACCCAGAATAGGCTCAGATTACTTTACAGTTGTTTATATGGCAGTAAATATCTGCAAGCAGTGCTAGTTAATCAGCAAAGCTGTGCTCTGAGGTCACTAATTCAGTGGCAGCTCTTTTAGCCTCAGCTTTTTGCTGTGCTTTAGCTCACTGTGTCACCAGGTCACGCCCCGGGCATTCATGTCTCCATTAGACTCATTCATCAGCTGGAGAGGAACATAGCCCATTGATGTGTTCCAGCTCCCCTGCCATGGGCAGGGACACCTTCCACTAGCCCAGGTTGCTCCAAGCCCTGTCCAACCTGGCCTTGGATGCTTCCAGGGCTGGGGCAGCCACAGCTTCTCAGGGCACCCTGTGCCAGGTCCTGCCCACCCTCACTGGGGAGAATTGCTCCCTAATCTCTAATCTAACCCTGCCCTCTGTCAGGGTGAAGCCATTCCCCCTCGTTCTATCACTCCAGGCCCTTGTCCAAAGTCCCTCTCCAGCTCTCTTGTAGCCCCTTTAAAGCTTGGGAAGATCCCCTCCCCGAGCCTTCTCTTCTTTAGGCTGAACAGGTATCTTCTACTGTAGTTTGGTAATGGGTAAAGATCAGGTATTTCCCTACTAAACAAGAATTCCCAGGGCTTAAATAATTGCTAAAGCCCAGAAACATGAGAAGAACCTAAAGGGAAGGGCTCAAAATTTTGTACTCTGGTCACAAGATCATTTTCAGGGATTTTTTTCAGCACACTGCTTCCAGGTGCTGTTCACCAGCAAGGGTCTGGAAGCCAGTTAGATGGGATTACACACCATGGCACTGCTCAATCATTTGCATTTTTGTCCTTTGCATTGCAACTGTTATATCTGATACCAACCAATGTCAGGGAAATGATTGAAGACAGGGTTGTTGAGGAAGCTCTAGGATGACACCAATAATCACTGCAAGACTAAATAACTAATAAAAACATTTTATATAAAAAGCATGTAGAAAAGTTTACAATATTCACAAGTTAATGCAACCCACATCAACAAATAAAAATTTGCTACATTTGCCATTCAACATAAAATGAGATGAAAAGTGTAACTCAGGATATGATACAAACAGAACTTGCTATGTTTTTTCCATTCTTCTTCAAATGTGTCCAGTCTGCTACTCCTGGATAATCTCCCACCAAGATAATGTCTGCCAAGCATGCTTTTGGATTATTCACAAATGATTATTTGTATTTTCTGTTGAGTTATGCTCTGCATGCAGAGACCAGGAACATGTAGGTTTAGGTAACAAAGGAAGGTAAAGCCAGGGGACATTCCCTAAGTGACAGCAGGCATAGTGTTAATTGAGAGTTAAGGACAGTACATGGAGTAAGAAAATCTGTAATAGTCTGTTTTAGCATCAGCTGTAAGTTTGTGGAGTCCCTCATGGATTCCTTCCAGTCCCTTCTAGCAGGCACGACTCCACATTGGTTCTTAGCTATGGGGAGGGTTTCTGACTCTAAGCTGCCACCAGTAAATCCAAAATACTTTTTCACAGTTCAAATAAATTTTC
The DNA here is from genome assembly GCA_035047845.1 of Dendrocincla fuliginosa. NCBI lineage: Eukaryota > Metazoa > Chordata > Aves > Passeriformes > Dendrocolaptidae > Dendrocincla > Dendrocincla fuliginosa. Next base: position 4,685,401 of record JAWWMO010000011.1, read on the forward strand.
ATTAAAATAAGTTCCTAAAAAAAGCATTTCTTTTTTAAAAAAAAAGTATTTTTAACATAGTAAATTGCTAAAAAAATACCTCAAACCTGGTAACATTGGCCAGTCCTGTGCCAAGATTGGAAGGCTCAGTCCATTCACAAAGAAGAACCTACAAAAGGAATTTAGGCACAGATATGCAGGAAATGGCTCTGTTCTGCCAGCCTTTTCAGGCAGGAGGAAAACTTCTGAATTGTATACTGAAATCAGAAAGAAAACTACAAAAATATTTTCTGTTCTCTGTCGAAACAGATGATTTCAGAAGGAGGCAAACCAAAGTCAATGGTGAAGAATTTGAATATTTGATTATCACTGAAAACAGTGTGTGTGGCACTGTTAAAAGAGCAGGCAAATGTTACAACTCTTTATTTTAGGCTTAGAGCAGTGCCTTTCTTTGCCTCAGCAAAAGAGGTGGTATCAAAAGGAGGGTATTCCTGAAATTCTTCTCTTGCTGCTCCAACACAGGAGTATCAGTCAACCAATATACCTGCTCTTCTGAATGGCAGGACAAATGCAGGGGCTCGTGTCTGTTATTTCCTCTTGTTGACTGGGGAGTAGGATGAGCAAGGCTCTTTACTCGTGAGGCCCCTGTGCAAGGGCTGCTCGGGGATTTAATTACCACAACGTGCACTGAATGAGGGTTCCCACAGCAACCTCAGCGTATTCAAGAAACAGACAACCAGACTTTCTACTGGCATCGCTCTGTTGATGCAAAGCAGCGTTTATAGAACTGTCTTCCTTTCCCTCCAATTTTCTTTTTCCCTTTCACCTTCTTATCCTCACAGTTTTCTCGGAATTTGGGCAAAATGTATTCGTGGTGCAAGTCGCTGTCACTCCACTGACAGTGCTGCAGATGGGCTGATTTCACTATTTGTGCTGTGAATTTAGCCCGTACAACCCAACCTTCCAAATCTTCTCAATATGAAATAGTCATTCTTGTAGAGTTGAAAAATAGAGAGGTCAATTTTAAAAAAAATTATTTAACCAAATTATGAAAGCTTTTCAAACCATTCCTGAAAATAAAATCAACTCGTAACAGCATTACCTAAATAAGCAATATTTAAGTATGGATGGTTGTGCCTGTTTTCCTAAATATGTTAGTCATTGGGCTGTGCTGTTCTCTATTACATCCTACCAAATACAGGCCAGTACAAATAAACATGAAGAACCATGTCATGCTTAATTTGTGACAAATTTCTCACAGAATTCGCTGTTTACAAAGAAACACCCTTTTTTCTGGATCACGAACTTGCTGTCAACAAGTGTAAGAGCAACGCCTGGTGAAATGTTTGCAGCACAGTAATTAAGGAAATAGGCACTATTATAAAACATTGATCAAAACACAGGTCGATTTCCAAAGTTCTTCGTGCCATTTCCACAGCTGTTTTTATATACAATATCCCAAATCAGACAGACTAATGTGTTTACTCAAGACACAATCCTAAAAAACACTTAAGCAAATACTTAACTCCAAGCACATGGATACCTTGATTTAGCCAGAGTGTTCGTGTGCTTAAAATTAATTAGGTGCTCAAGTGCTTTGTAAGACGAGATGAAGACATGCAGCTTGATTTTCTGATGGGCCTTTAACTTCTGCAAAATTCGTGTTCAAACAAAAAACTTGCTGAGAAATTCCACAGGCACTTGGGAAGCAGTACGTACAAAGGCTCCTTACAGGAGCTGAGATAATTCAAGCCAGGGTCCCAACAGAGACCACAAATAACATCTGATATCCAGTCTCAGCCTTGAGTAACTGGGCCAGGAGCATCCGCCATCCCACCTGCCACAGCTGGGCTGCTGTGGAGCATCTTCTGGTGATGACCACTTACCTGTCTGGGGTTGGGGCCAGAGGTATCATCTGTGGGGTGTGAAACTCTCACGTCCCCAGCCTGGCAGTGGTGCCTGTGTCTGCACAAATCATTGCCACCCACAGCCAGTGCTCTTCTCAGCTGGTGGGGGAGAACTCCATGGCTGGACTTTGTGATGAGTGAGCTGAAAAAGGGGAGTCTGCTGCTGTTGGTATCGATACAGTTTTTGCTTATTATCCCCTAATTTAGAGAATTTTAAGCTGGTCCTGAATAGGAAAACTGGGTCTTTTGGGGGCACGATTTTTATATTTTAGCCGATCATAAAGGCGCCAAAAAAACTTGCTTCTTTGTCCATGTCAACAAAGTCACTGTTACTGACAGAGACAAAAATCCTGTCCTCTCTTTTCAGCTGAAACACGCCCCCTTGGTAAGTGGAATAAAGTCCATATTCCGCCTTTTTAGACCAGCAGCTTGTTCTTGCACTTTTCATGAGCAGAATGGGCTCAGGGTAACTAGTCAGTCTGTAAACATATTGGACGAGCTGTTTGGGGTTCCTGACTTCTCCCAGCAAATCTGAGTCCTCGTTCTCATCTTCACGGAAGCGAAAGTAAATCTGGGAGTAGATGTAATAAAAGCCCGTCTGGGGTATCACTAACTCGCCATTTCTCAGCTCCACATTGTAAAGGAAAGAGTGGCTTCTCCTCGATGAGTCCCAGTTTATTTTATGTCCGATCACTCTTCTGGGCAAGAGGTCTACTCGGGGCAAAATAAAAAGAATGTTAACTTAGAAATCAGATAGTGAAGCCCAGTGTCTGCAAGTTGAGGGTAATAACAGAGTGAGGAAACTTGTTCTCCACAGTGGTTCATTATGTCCATTCTCACAACAAACTGACAGTCCATAAGTAGGCTCTGAGCTTTACGTGGGGATTAACATGAACTGCCTTCTTTTAAATGTTTGTGCTCCCAAATAAAGAGAAAAAATGATGCTGCTACTTAGTAACAAAGTTAAAATATCAATTAGTGTCTGATACCCTCTGAAGCTGCAGAAACCCTGTCAAGCCCTTCGTTAATGTGGCCTGAATGTCAAGTCTCTGCTGTCTGTCTCGCATTTCTAATAGGTCTGTCACCACAGCAGCTGGCACTCCAACTGACAGAAGGAAATGGAACCAAAGAAAAGAGGAAAAATTCATGTTAGGAAAAAGGACATTTAATTTTTTTCCCTAATAAAGGTTCCAAAAGAAAAGTTAGGGAGACACCCAGAGGAAAGGGGCTTTCTCCCTATTTGGTGAGAATTAGCTGAAAAAACCAGAAGTCTGGGACATGACTTCTTTATGATGTGTTTCCTACTATTAACTCAATGCAAGTATTAAAAAGTGTATTTCAGCACGAGGCTGGCAACGGGAGAGCAATTTCTGTGTTCTTGAACTGTTTTGAAGGGGTTTTCCTTACTGCGTGTGAAGAGGGAACTCCTCCTGTTGTTGCTGCCCGTCAGATGCGCCGCGATCCTGTGGATGGGACCACGGGGCTGCTGCTTCTCCACGTGTGGCAGTGCCAGAGTTCTTTCAGCTAAGGGAAGACAAGAAAAGAAACCCCACCTCAGAAGCAAGAACATCAGAAGCATCTCATCACTTGATTCCCATCTGTCCCATCTGACTTGATTTTAAGGAATGGGTATGTCATTTCTTTAATTGACTAAATCATCAGTTGACTGCTGTACGTTGGCTAATAAGGCTCAAATTCCTCTTTTGCTCTTGCTGTCCTTGAATGTCTTTATTTGCCTCTTTGTTCTCCTTTTCCTCCTCCCCCCACCTTCAGGTTATCAATAGACAAAATAACTGTATTTTATGGTTAAGTATTCCTACCTTTCACTCTGAATTTTCACTTGGAGGTTGTATTGCTTTTGCTCAGCATCTTTAGAGCTGTATGAGCTTCAGCAGAGCTATTCCTTAACTCATCCCTGCATCCAGCAGCTCTGTGCTGCTTCTTCCACGAGCTGGGACATGGGAAGGATATTTAAATGTCCCCATAACACCATGGGACTGAGGCCTAGGGGCTGAGTCCTCTGTATCCACCTTGCTCTAACCACTTGACCATATTTCTGGCTCCTGGAAATTTACCTTCTAGTGATAAGTAATCATTTTTCAATGACTTGATGCTAGTACAAGCTTTTAGTCAGTTTTCTGCCCTTTAAAATAATTGAGTCAATACACATCAGGTACCACTAGCAGCTCCTTTTTGTCACAGATAATAAATTTATTACAATACCGTTGATTGCAGATATGTTTTCCTCGTAGCTTCTCAACATCATCTGCCAACACACACGGAATAAAAAGGAATCAGTTCATCAGCTGAATGTGGCAGGTGCAGCAAAAATACACTTCTTTTTCAAACTTATGAATAAAGGGTATTCTGGATTTGATCAACAAACAAATTAAGAAAAGCCTATTAATTTCTTGTAATAAGTATTTCTACATTTACATCTTTTATGTAATGAAATACATGGGAAAGCATTTTCAAGAGAGCTCGGGTGTAAGTCTATTGGAAAATTTGACCCTCATGCTTCTCTCAAATAAGAAATATTGTACAAGCACCAGTTTCCATCTGCAGAACACTTGGCAGCGTGCACTTTTGTGGGGTCTTAGCTCTGAGAAATTACATTTATTTTATTTTTATAGCTCTACCTATCTACCTAAGCTGTTAAGGCAGCACATCTGACTTTGTGCCTTCCCCTCCTTTGTAAGTGTTTGCTGACTGCTGAAACAAACTAGTCTGGTTACAGATGGTGGTGGAGCTGCAGCAAGTGTGGTGAGGGCTTGAGATGATTTATCTGGGTGAAATACAGGCCCTGTATTGCCACTTACTGATGGGTTCTGCCCTGCCACGTTTTGTTTTATCCATTTATCCTATTATTATTACTATTATCATTATTATCATTATAATAGTTGTAATTGCTGTAATTTATTATTTCTGGTACCCAGGCTACCTTTTTTAAGCAATCAGGGACTTAGTAGGTATTTTAGATATGTAAAAGTCCACCAAATAAAACAATGTTTTCTCTATGCAGTTCAGGGACTTCACTGGCAGAACTTCCACCAAAGGAGCTGAGATCTCTGAACACAAACAGAGGATCTGTTTTGGGCTGTGAGATTTGCCAGGTAGGTTTCAGCCAAAAGTGAATTTTTATGGATGACCTTGTTTATGTGCTGGGGATGGGATGCTGAAAACCATTCCAGAAGATTTTAGCCTTTCTGATTTTTGCAGCTGGACTGTTTTTCTTCTCTGCAGCCAAAATTGTAAGCATTGTGTCCAAGTCACGCAGGAGATGCTCTCTGAATGCCATGCTGGGAAGGTGCTGTGCCCGATGCTGTGTGCTCACTTGCTCTTTGCTCCCTCCACTACATTACACAGCTCATGACTAGATCAATCCTCAGGCACCTTTGTACCTCTCCCTGTGTTTCATTTAATCTCATTTTCTCATCCCAACCTCCCTGTATTTCCAAAAAGGCAGTGACAGCTCTGGTAGCACCCTGATCTGTACAGTCAGGTTGAAAGCAAGCTTGTGTCAGACACTTCTGACCTGATGTGTTTCAGACAAGCCCAAATGACTGAAATTTGCTGAGTAAAAGCTGTTTATTATTTCCTGAATATAGTGAAACCACTGTTATAGGGTTTTTTTGTCTTCAGTGCAAGTGCTCTGCAGCTTAAGCTTTGCCCTGACTATTGCTTTGCTATAAAACAATCCAGGAGCATCCTTTATTCTGCTATTAGGATTCTTATCAACAAGCACACTGTTGCTAAATACCTTTTTAATTAACTTTCCCAGGTGCCACTTTACTTGCCAGCAGGGATCAGCTTCTCTGTCTTCGCTTTCAATTTCATCCAGGTTTTGGATGGAATTTCCGATTTCCTCCCCGGTGAGACAAGCGATGCCGCTCTTGGAGTACGTGTCCTGGAGCTGCAACAGAAGGCAAAGCCAGGATTTTTCACCCATGATGTGACTGCAGATGTTCAGCTGTGGTATGTCACTGTATTTACTATGCTTAGGAACACACTTCCCTTCCTTTAAAGCATTTGCTAGGATGGTGCAAATGGACTACATAAACAACATGAGTAATTCATCCTGATCTGACATATTTAGCTATGATGGCATACCTAATATGCAAAAATATACTTAGGTTATCTCCACGGACATAAATTTGATACCCAATATTCAGCTAAATAGGGTTTGTGAAAATTCACTACTCAAATCCCTAATGTTGTCAATTCTTTAGTTGCTCTGGTTCTGTATTGAAAACAATTTTTTTTTTTTTTTTGCACAAAGGATTTTTTTCCCCCCACAAATTATTGAGGATGAAATCAAATACCAGACCTTAAAAGTATTTTCTATGCTGTATTTTCAGCCAATGCCATTTATAATCCAGACCTTTGCTGTTATATATCCATACCATATCCTCCCCCTATTCAGTTTGGGGTCTCACCATGACTGCATTTGTCCTAATAGTCCAGAACAAAGTCCAGACAACTGACCTGACATTTGAGTCCAAATATAATTATAATGCTGGATGCTTGTGACATGGACCTATGGCTATATTGTCCAGGCATAGAGAAAACACATTTTCTGACAAAGAGAAATGAGCTTTTAAGAGATTTGCAAAACTCTGGTTGGTTCCAAGGGACTCTGAGTGAGAAGGCTGATATCCTAGTGGAAAGCTCCTGCCAAGCTCCCTGTGGATGTGACACAGAGGACTCCAGCTGGCGCTGTTGGTTAATGTGGGAGCACAGAAAGAACCTGTGCTGGCTCCAGAGCCCAGCAGAGCCCAGCTCCTGTGTCCCTGGAACTGGGCTCCTGCTGCAGCAGCTGCACACTGGCCAGGCTTGCAGAGCCAGCAAAGCACGGCAGGAACTCGGACAACAGAAATGAACATGCAAAGCCTTCAGACGGAATTCTGGTCTAACAATTAGATTTCACTTCTCTTGTGTTAAAGAAGCTTGGTTTGGTTTGCTAAACAGATTTATTTACTCTACAAGCACCAGTTCCAGCTGTCCTTGAGAGAGGGGTATTGAAAGAAACACCCAGATCTGAGTCACCTCCTCCTTCATACTCCATTGCTTTTCCTGTCTGTTGGAAAACAAAGGCGTTTAGGACAAGATTTTCCCTCTCCAGGAATCGGAGGAGGAGAATTCACCTCCTTCAAGTCCCACTTTCAGTGTGCAGCAGCAGACCCCACGGAGCTTCAGCCAGCACTTGAAATGCTGTATTTTGTAGGCAGCAGAAGGAAAAGGGGCCACCACTACGAGTGTTTGTGAAGGTTTCTGTGTCTTTGCCAAGGAATAAGGTGACATTCTTAAATCAGGCATCAAGAACTCAAAGCCATTAATATTATGTGCTTGCTAAGGTAGAATTACACTCACTAAGGGCTCTGACAGATTTAACTATATGAGCTTCTGTAACAAAGTAGTTTGACGAGTTTTAAAAAAAGCTAAACGTAAGCAGTTATGAATTTACTTTTTATTCTCTTGGCAGATCTGTTACAGCTCAGCTCTTCAGCTTTGCCCTCCCATCTGGAAGTAAACAGTCCTGTGGTTTTGCCTCCTCCTTACCTGCCTGCTTTTCCCCAAAACAACTTTACTATCCTGACACTGGACCAGGATTTTGTATGCAGTTTGAAACCCTCCAAGAATGCAGCCTTGCAGCAGCACATTACAGTACTGAAGGACTGGAATGTCTGTTGTAAGGCTTACTCAAGTGACGTTTATCTGTAGTCCTGAAGCTGTGGTATGAGAACACGAGTCCTGGAGGAATCTTATCTTGTAAAGCCTCTCCTATGCTAGGAGTAGCTAGGGGACTGTTTTCGAAACAGAAGGAAGCCTAAGAATATTGTCCTTGCAGCCCTGTATCCTGAAGCATAGTGAACTTTATTGTCTCAGCACTTCCTCCTAAAGCAAAACTCTTAAACAAATGGTCATATTCCTAGTCCTACTCAGGTCACTACAGTTGTAGAGGAAAAGCCCTGCCAGTTATATAGCATGCTTATTGCAAAGCAAGAAGTATCTGCAGTCTGTGCAGCCACAGGAATTTGGTGAAGGTGTAGAAAGGCAGGTATTGTGAACAACAAAGGGAAGAAAAAGGGGCAGACAAAAATCACAATTTATCTTTTGACATTTCTTCCACATAATTCCCCCACGTGAATGCGGGGTAGCAGGTTGTGTTTCCAGATAAGCTTTTTCCTTGTTTATTGTGCACCAAATGGCACATGCAGGAATGTGTGCTTAAGGCAGCCCCTCCACAGCCAGCAACCTTAGCCGGGAGCCCAGCAGAACTTCACTGTGGACAGATTGAGCCCTTCACACCAAATCCAGGCTTGTTATTCTTCAGAAACAGTGACTCGTATTTTGGGTAAGTACCACAAGATGTGGTTGTGTCCCAGGTGTACATGTTTGCATAAAAGGAAGGGAAAGATAAGTGTGGTTACTAATTATTTAGTCTGGCAAGCTTGTTTGCAAAGGACTCTGAACTGTATACATGAAGAAATGAGGATACCTTTACATATTTTTCTTCATTAGCAGTATTCTGTAACCTGATTCAGAAAGTCAACACATTTCTGTGACTCCCCCATTTGACCAAATATGGGACAGTCACAGCTATAAATTCAGCAGGAAAATCTGTTTTATACATTTCCAAAGTATGAGCATTGGCTCATGCTGTAGAATACTGCACACCCTTTGTTTCACAGAGAACTGTGACATCTCAGAAGACTCCACCTATTAAATCTGATGTGGAATAAATGCATATATAGCATACATTATTAATAATCATGTAATTAATTATGCATTGTTGAATGCAGATATACCATAGTAACTTACATTTATGCAACACTTTCTGAAGTTGTATATGTACAGAACACTCACCTGCAGTTAAGTTTACCTTTGTGCCAGTAAGAATGACATAGGGATACACCTTACAGGACAGTCAATTTTGGGTAATTTCCAAGACACCCATGGAAATCCCAAGTACCAGTGGGTCCTTGGAAAGCAGGGCCACACATATGAAGGCTCATGGGACATGTAACTTTCTTGGAGTGTAAATGGTCTTTTGCAAGAGGAGGAAAAAGTTAAGCAGCAGAGAAAGGGAAGAGTTAAGCAGCAGAGAAAGGGAAGAGTTAAGCAGCAGCTAGCAGGCCTGAAGGGTGGCTGCAAGGAGGCCAAAGAATTTAGACTATACAATGGCTATTTTACAAGTTATTCTGGGGAAATCAGGGGTGTTTGCTGTCTGATGCAGTTCCTTTGGGATTAGTCACTGTCTTAGAACTATGTCTTTTCCTACAGGACGCATCTGAAAGGCACCTCAGCTGTTCCCAGTCCTTTCCCCCTGTGTCTGTCCGTCTGTCCCACCCTCCCAGCTCTCCTGTCGCTCCTGCAGCGCCGGCGGGCACCGCAAAGTGATGAGGCGGCGAATTTGCGCTCTAATGAAAAACACATTTGCCTCTCCGCTGCAAAAATGCATAACTTTGTTGCTGTTTTTTTTTTTTTTCTTTTAAGGCAAAAACTTCGCAGCCGTTGTTGCTTTGAACTCCCCTCCCCGCGCACACCCGCGGCGGGGCCAGACAAAGGAGCGGGGCGGGGAGCGGAGCTCTTTGTGTGCGGGGAGCGCGGGGGGCTCAGCACCGGCCCGGGGGGGGCTCAGCACCCGGCCCGGGGGGAATCAGCACCGGCCCATGGATGCTGCTCATCCTCCAGCCCAGGGGGAGCTCAGCACCCGGCCACGGATGGGGCTCAGCACCCGGCCATGGATGCTGCTCATCCTCCAGCCCAGAGGGGGCTCAGCACCGGCCCATGGATGCTGCTCAGCACCCGGCCATGGATGGGGCTCAGTCCTGGCCATGGATGCTGCTCATCCTCCAGCCCAGGGGGAGCTCAGCCCCGGTCCGTGGATGGGGCTCAGTCCTGGCCATGGATGCTGCTCATCCTCCAGACCAGGGGGAGCTCAGCCCCGGTCCGTGGATGGGGCTCAGTCCTGGCCATGGATGCTGCTCATCCTCCAGCCCAGGGGGAGCTCAGCCCCGGTCCGTGGATGGGGCTCAGCACCGGCCATGGATGCTGCTCATCCTCCAGCCCAGGGGGAGCTCAGCCCCGGTCCGTGGATGGGGCTCAGCCCCCGCCCCCGCGATCCCGCAGCCCCCCGTGGGTCGGTCCGTCCTGAGGGAGCAGAAAGGGGAGCGCGGGGTGTCCCCCCGTCCCACTCCCCGTCCCGCACCGACCTCTCTGAGCTCGCTGGTGAAGTAGAAGAAGGTGAAGGCCACGCACACGGACTGCAGGAGCACGGCGGCCACCACCACGGCCCCGCAGGTCTGCGCGGGGCTCAGCCCGCCCGGCGGCAGCATCGCGGGGTCCCTGGGATGGGATGCGATGGGATGGGACTCTCGGCCGCTGTCCCGGGGCGAACTGCAGCCCCCGCAGCGCCCGGCGCTCCCCGCACCGACGGGGGACGGGACGGGGCGGAGCGGGGTGGGACCCCACGCCTTCCCTCTGCCTTCCCCACGCCTTCCCCACGCCTTCCCCACGCCTCTCCATCGCCCCGCGGTGCGGGGTCATGGCTAAGACGTGTATGGGAGTTATCACACAGAATATTTCTGAGCAAACTTTCTGGGCGCTCAGCACCGGGGAATGGTGGAAAACGGGTTTTTTGAAGACGTTAAGGCTCTTGGTGAAGAGCACAGAGAAGCTCAGGGTTTCCCGGCTCCCAGGTTGTGGTGTAGGAGCATAGAGTCATAGATCGGAGTGGGTTGGAGGGGACCTTAAAGGTGATCTGGTTCCAACCCCCCTGCCATGGCCATGGTCCCCTAGCCCAGGTTGCTTCAAGTCCTGTCCAACCTGTCCATCCCCCCAGGGATGGGGCATCTTCTCTGTGCAACCTGCACCAGAGCCTCACCACCCTAACAGTAAAAAATTTATTCTCATTGTAAATAACTTCTTTCTTATGTCTAACCTTAATCGACCCTCCTTCAGTTTAAAATCATTACTCCTTGCCCTATAGCAAGAGGTCCTGCTGAAAAGTCTGTCCCCGTATTTGTTATAAAGCCCCTTCAGGTACTCAAAGGCTGCATTCAGGTCTCTCTTCTCAAGCTGAACAACCCCAATTCTCTTAGCCTTTCTTCATAGGAAAGGCATTCCAGCCCTCTGAGCATCTTCTGGGCTCGCTGCAACAGGTCCCTATCCTTTGTGTATGCTGTCTTATGCAAGTCCTGTCCTTTTCAGTTTCTCCTGTAGAGCTGGTTCATCGCAGGAAGCTGCCTGTGAGCTGGGAACCTGGACCTGTGAGCCAATAACCTGGACCTGTGCCATGAGCTCCAGGCCATCGCGCCTGCTCCCCGGTCCTGACATAGCTGATGTCACCATACACAGATGCCAGGTAAATTTTGGGCTTTCTTCATCGGAAGGCACTTTGGGGGTTGTTTGGCTGGTTTTCAAACCTCCAAGATGACTTCTTGCAAGCTTTTTTCCAAACTGTTATACCCAGATAGAAGTTTTCCAATGGCATGTCTGTGCTTTAGAGTGTCTGTTGACTTTCAGTGAGGTTTTGACACCTTCACTTCACACAGGCTGGATTATAAGCAACTCCACAGTTATCTGCTGATGCTTTTAAATGAGCAGAGGTAGCACCAGTATGCTCTGCTGACTGCATAGCCATGGGAAACTGGTGCATCCAAGTGCAGAGATTTGAGTGAGTTCACTTTGCTGCTGTTGCTGCAGGACAGAATGAAATTTTGGCTCCTGCTCAACATCTGTAACCTGAGTGCCAGGATGCAGGTGGGAGTTGTCAGTGTAATTACAGAGAAAAATTAAAATCAAGATCTCTTCATCTCTCCTGACTATTGAGATCATCTTTAGAAGGCATAACTGCATTGCATTCAACCATTTACAGGAAAATTAATGGGGTTTTTTTTCCATCGTAGTGTAGCAAAATAATCCCTGACTCCCTGTTCGGTGTGGCAGCAGGCAGTTTGTCTGGCTCTTTGAGGCATTTAATCTGTGTGCCAAAACAGTTCAGATCTGTGTAAGTCCAACACATATGTCAGATGGAGAAGATTAACATTTTCTCAAAAGTGAGCTCATGGTCCCCTCTTATGATTTCTCAGCAAAGTCAGTGTGACATTTTGGGCTCCTTCTGCTTCACAGCATCACAGCCCCTTTCTGAGCAGGGCAAGTGGGACTCTGTTCACTTTTGCTTAATGCAAAGTAGGTCTCTGCATCAGCTCCAGGACAGGGGTTTCTTATAAAGTTTTAGCACATGCACAACAGAATCTTAGGGAAAAAAAAAAAACACAGATCAACAAAACAAAAACCAAAAGCCTGCTTCCTACTTTGTTTATAATGGTTCATAATTTTCTAAGAAAGAGATTTCATCTGAGGGAGCCACATGAAGAGTTAATTAAAAGGCGGCAAACTAACTTGGATGAAGACTCCTGCTGCTGAAGGGAGCTGGTGGGGATAGTCATTCTAGATGTGTAGGAAGCCCTACCTCATTTGAAGGAGTTTCCTTTCAAAGAAAATAGAAACAAAAGTGAAAGGGAGCCAGGGCACTACAGAGCACTCTTGTTCACAGTTAGGGGTTGGACTTTATTCTTTGTTTTTCCAACTTCTTGGATTTCTTCCCACCCTACAACTTGTAGCAGAACTATTTTGTGGGTAAATGTATTAATTCATGAAAGATGTTTTTCAGGAGCCATATAGACAGCTTGGAGCTCTCCACCAGGCATGGTCTGTGTCCCCCTGACCCATAATTTTAAATCCTCCATGGATATTCCTTATGTCTCTGATTAAATACTTGGTTAGTTAGTGCCAGTGTTGTAAGGCAAAATTAATGAGTGTGATTTGAAAAGAAAGATTTGGGAAAAACACAGTCAAATGAATCTCTTCGAAAGGACTTCACTACCTTTCTGGAGTTTGAAGATACATAAATTTCATTGTACAATGATAAAATGTTTATGGGTTTCCACACTGACACAGACTCTGAGAATGAAACTTCAAACATTTCCATTGAATGCACTTGAAAATCTTCGCTACTTTCAATGCTCACTTTCCCACAATCAATTTTTGTCTCTAGTAAGTGTAAACTTATACTGAAAATAATTTGTTTTAAAGTTCCAATACTTTAAAATTAGTGTTTTGATTAGATTTTGCTGTGATAAATCTGAAGTCATGACACCAGTGGGAAGAAATGGTGTTAGTGCAAGTTTAAACAGAACCAAGTCCTGGGTGTTTGTATAGCACTGGACCAAGGCAGCTCCCCAGCAAACCCTCTGATTCTTCCTTGTTCCTTCATCCTATTAAAGCTTACTCAGTGAACTATTTAATTAGAGATAAACCTTAATCTGTCCTGTGGACTTAGGATGTGTCACTTGGCACGACAAGGAAACACCCAGCAGGGGATCTGCCACACTTGTCCCTCAGCAGTGACTGGTAGGAATCTGTAATGGCTCTGGAAATGTGTAAGAATGAAGAGCAGAGTGTCTTGTTAAGGTCCTTAGTTCTAATTCTGTGCTTATTGCAGCAATGTGGGGGATGAAGATGTTATCAGAGGAGGACAGCAGTTCACACGTGTTTGTATATGTCCTTCTCCTGGTGACACAGGTGGCTCTTGCCACCACTGCTATCACTCCCTGCCAGCTCTGACACGGCAGGGCTGGGTTCATTTTCCAAGTCAGAGAGAGCGCAGCTGACTTGCTGGTTCTCAACTGTATGTAGCAGTTCTCAACAAAGATTTCTCTGCTGAGTAGCAAAGGTGATGTTTTTCATCACAGGAGTCATGGCATTTAATTGCAGGGCTGTAGTGGTGGAGAGGGAGTGTAGCTACTCCAGAGAGGAGAGCAGCCCCACGGCTGTGCTTTCCAGGTGTAGTTTTACACCTTCTGGAAGCATGGCTCTGACTGAGCTTTCTGTCACCAAAGATGCTATGACTACTTAAATCTTCCTTCACAGTGTGACA